>CM042014.1:14535062-14732562 GCA_023525715.1 Cichorium intybus | reverse complement strand
TAGTTTTATTTATCTAGTTTTAAGTAATTTATCTCGTTTTAAGTATTTTATCTAGTTTTCATTATTTTTATCAACTTTTTAAGTATTTTTTCTAGTTTTATGTAATTTTCTATTTTAATATAATGAAATGTTAGTTTTTTAAATTTAATTTATGTTGATATTGTATATACATAAATAAAAGAATTGCTAAAACAAAAATAAACTAAAAAGAAAAAAGAAATTAAAATCGTAAACATTTATGGCACCACCCCTAAAAGAAACAAAACTCGGAAACGTTTCTGACAGCTTAGGTGATGTCTACGTGACACTGTTGCCTACAACTTTTTAATGTCACTGACAACGTTTAGTCTTATACATCCATCTTTTCAATAAACATTTAATGTTGCGTGAACATTTAATTTCAAGTTTATAATTATTTGATACGTCATTATCAGTTTTGTTTAGTTATGATAAAATAGACCCTTTCAAGAAATTCAACGACCTTCCCAATCGATTGGTCGAGATCGGGGAAAACAAAAAGGAAAAGCCACATCTTCTAGTTCATCGGTTAGCACAAATCCCAAAAAAAATCAATAAATAAGGTCGGAGTTTGCCAACTTGCGAACAACTTTAGTGCGGAATATGGAGTAAAACACTTGGCTAGTGGAAATGCAATTATTTGACGGAAATATCGATCATCTCAAAGGGGAGGACTATGAAACGACATTGCATATGACGGCTCACATACAATCAAAATATAATTTGTAATTTTATTCGCCTACTTTTTAAGTAATTTATCTCGTTTTAAGTATTTTCTCTAGTTCTAATTATTTTTATCAAGTGTTAACTATTTTTTTCTAGTTTTATGTAATTTTCTATATTAATATAATGAAATATTAATTTTTAAATTTAATTTATGTTAATATTGTATATACTAAACAAAAGAATTGCTAAAAACAAAAATAAACTAAAAAGAAAAAAAAGAAATTAAAACCATAAACATTTCTGGCACCATTCTAAAAGAAACAAAAGTCGGAAACGTTTCTGACAGCTTAGGTGACGCCTACGTGATCCTGTTGTCTACAACTTTTTAAAATCATGACATCGTTAAGTATTATACATCTATCTTTTCAATAAAATTTAATGTTGCGTGATTATGCATGACCGAAAATTTTCCATAGAGTAAATTACAATAATGGTCCTTGTGGTTGGCAGGAACTTGCAAGAATGATCCAACTTTTTTAAAAGTCACCATAGTGGTCCTCATGGTAAGATTTTACTTTCAATATGGTCCAAAAGCCAGTAAAAAGACTAAAATACCCTTTATATTTTCTTTTTCATTTTTCTTTATTTGTTTTATTTATTTGATGATTAAAAAAAAGAAAAATTACACCCCTCCCCCTACCCACTCGTCACTCACTCTCTCCAAAAAAAACCCCCGATCCCCAAAAGCTTCTTGAAATCCCTTTAGAAAGTTGTTATTGGAGACCCTCCACCACAAAAGCTTCTTGAAATCCCTTTAGAAAGTTGTTCGTGTATGCTTGATCATGACATTATGCTTGAATATGATCAAAACCTAGTTACAAACACTCACAATTCACCAAAAAAACAGTTTGAGTCACTGTTTTCAATCCCAAGAACAGAGTTGGCAGTTCGTAGATGATGATGAAGAAGAAGAGATTAATGCTTACCATAATAATTCCACAAGTTCAAGTGATTGCATATCTCAAAACTTAGTCAATGCCTCAGTGATCTCTGGACTGAAGATGATAGTCGCTATCAGTCTGTTCTTTCAAAGATATTCACGAACACCCAGAGATCGATTTTTGGGCCTATTAAGTTTCATAGAGAGATGAAAAGTATTCTTTCATTACTGAAAACATCTTTACAGTACAATATATATACAAACTCAGTCTATACTAACATGAGCATCTAATACTACACGTACAACTACCATACGCCTAACTAATCTAAACAGACAAAACAGATCCGTAACTAACTATCTTCTGAGCTGGCACATGTCTAAACATGTGTATAAATATCCCAATATACCCCCTCAAGATGAACACTGAAAGATATCTTGAAGTGACATCTTGGACAATAAAGGAACCATTTTTGCTTTAGGTAAAGGTTTGGTAAATAAATCAGCTAATTGGTACTGAGATCTAATGGGCATGAGTTTGATAGTTTTGTCAAGAACTTTATCTCGAATGAAATGACAATCTAATTCTATATGTTTCGTTCTTTCGTGAAATTGTGGATTAGAAGCAAGCTTGATGACGGATTCATTATCACAAAAGAGCAATGTAGGTGATGTTGTATCGATTTGAAATGCTTGTAACAAATGCTTGAGCCAAATGATTTCACTAGTAGTAGCAGCCAATGCACGATATTCTGCCTCAGTAAAAGACCTGGAAACAATGGTCTGTTTCTTGGATTTCCATGAAATCAAGGAATCACCAATAAAAATACAAAAACCAGTTATGGATCGTCTTGTGTTGGTACTGAAAGGTTTTAAGCAATCCATGAACTAAATAACCTAAGTTCACATGCAACCTATAAGGATCTATGTTTTCTTCTAATTGAACATATAACAAAAACCTAGAGGCCAGAAAAAGAAACTAAAGATCAAAACAGAAAAACCAACCTTTATTTCTTGGAAGCTGACCAGCAAAATTATCCTGCCTCAAATGAAAGTCACACCCAAGCCAGAGGAGAGAGGTCACGAAATCCAGAGAGAGTATTATGAGAATTGGCGAATTCATATGTGGTGCCAGGGATCCCTATTTATAGTTTCCAGATGATTAACTGATAAGCCTTAGAGATAAACCTTTTTGAATTCAAATAAGATAAACCTTTTATCTTATAATTCAAACTCCTATTTATCCTTATATATCAATTTCGAAAATCTATATATCTATATATAGATTTCGACTTCCACTGGTCACTGTCACACTGCCACTTACTCAACTATTGAATAATTACAGTTTTAGTCCCTGCACCTTTAATTAATTAATTTAATCCCCAAATTAAATCCAATTAATTCTGGATTAATTCCTAATTAATTAATATAGTTTCTAATTAATATATTATCACTTTAATATATTAATAAACCATATATTTAATTCATGTTGATTTATTAATCCCATAATAAATCAACCTTTCTCTCTACCGAATTTTCTACCAAACCTCCAGCCATGAGGGCAACCCAAATGGACTGTGCTTCTATTAATTAGGTAAATACTAATTATTAGTCATGGCTTAGACACCTAATCCAACAGTCTCCCACTTGGATAAGTCTATGACTATAATTACCAATTTAGCCTCTAATTAACCAGCACTTGTAGCTTCCTAGAAACCAATGCCAAACTCTGATCTAATCAGTCCTGTCCATAGATAAGTGATCTGATGATCCTCCGTCCAACAAGATATTTTCAGACTCAAGACATGGATAAAATCAATCCGGTCTGATTCACTGTTCCTCGATTTCCGATTTGCATATGACTCTTAGACTACCAATTTAGTCCCGGTTGGCCAACCATTTTAGTCAACTTCAAAATCATCGAGAGGCCTACAGATATCTGTTCCCCGTTAGGGTCAAGGGACGAATAAACTTCGACTCATATACTTATGTCTTTTACCAGACAAATCACTCACAACAATACGTTTTATAACACCGAGTTACCGATGCGTTTTCATATTATCAATGAACAACCGTCTTAGTAAATCATAACTCATATGTCTTAGCTTAAAGATCAAAAGATATTATCGTCTCAATATTGCTCGTGATATAATCCATGAAGCAATCCATTGAGCGCGGGTTTATCCAATACTCAAATCTCCATTTCCAAGTACTCACGAATGGTTCAGCAATCCAATTGCAATGTCTAACTCCTTAGACAATCTATTACCAATTCATGACAGTCTTACTTCACACTTACTCCCTTAAAGTGTAATTGACTGTGGATATTTGAATAATCCAATTATTCAGGAAGTAAAACATGCAAAAAATGAAACACAATGATAAAGTATTGACAAGAGTAGTAAACCATAATAAATCTCTATTATTAAATCACAAGAGTCAAATACAATACATTGTTACAAGTTTCGATTCCTATCTAATTACTAAAACTTATATCATCTCTTAATCCAATGCTCCTAGCATGCTGATTATGCTTAATCCTACTCAGAGCCTTTGTCAAGGGATCTGCAGGATTATCTTCCGATGATACCCTCTTTACAAGGAGGTGACCTTCTTCTACCCTATGTCTGATGTAGTGGTACTTTCTGTCGATATGCCTGGACTTTCCATGGTCTCGCGGTTCCTTTGTCAAGGCGACCGCACCTTCGTTATCGCAGAATAGTTCCAAGGGCTCCTGAATACTCGGGACTACTCCAAGGTCACCGATAAAGTTCTTCAGCCAAGCCGCTTCCTTTGACGCTTCACTTGCTGCTATGTACTCTGATTCGCACGTAGAATCAGCCACCGTTTCTTGCTTGGAACTTTTCCAAGTCACTGCTCCACCGTTCAAAAGGAATACCCAGCCCGACTGAGACCGACCACTGTCTCTATCCGTCTGAAAGCTGGCATCTGTATATCCTTCAACTCTCAAGGTATCACTGCCACCGAGGACTAACACCATGTTCTTGGTCCTTCGCAGATACTTGAGTATATTTTTCACAGCTATCCAATGCGCCCTTCCAGGGTTACCCTGGTACCGACTGACCATGCTCAAGGCAAAAGCCACGTCTGGGCGAGTACACGTCATAGCGTACATGATCGATCCCACAGCCGAAGCGTATGGTACTCGACTCATCTTAGCTATTTCCTCGTCTGTACTCGGACTTTGAGTCTTACTCAGCTTCGCATTACTTTGGATAGGCAGCTCTCCCTTCTTGGAATTTTCCATACTAAACCTCTTTAGTACCTTTTCCAAGTATGTACCCTGACTAAGTCCAATTAGTCTCTTCTTCCTATCTCTCAATATTCTTATCCCAAGAATATAGGCAGCCTCTCCTAGGTCCTTCATGGCGAAACATTTCCCAAGCCAAGCCTTGACATCTTGCAAGGTTGGAATATCGTTTCCCATGAGCAGTATGTCATCGACATACAGCACCAGAAAGGTGACTATACTCCCACTAGCCTTGACATATACGCAGGACTCATCCTCGCTCCTAGAGAAGCCAAACTCTTTGACTTTATCATGGAAACAAAGATTCCAGCTGCGAGAAGCTTGCTTCAATCCGTAGATTGATCTCTCAAGCTTACACACCTTATTTGGATACTTTGCATCGACGAAACCCTCTGGCTGATTCATGTAAACATCCTCAGTCAACTTCCCGTTAAGGAAAGCGGTTTTGACGTCCATCTGCCAAATTTCATAGTCATGAAATGCAGCTATGGCCAGCATAATCCTAATAGACTTTATCTTGGCTACTGGTGAGAAGGTCTCGTCATAGTCAATCCCTGGGGTTTGAGTAAAGCCCTTCGCAACCAGTCTTGCCTTGAAAGTGTGTACCTTTCCGTCCATGTCGGTCTTCTTCTTGAAGATCCATTTGCACCCGACTGTCTTTCGACCCGGTACATTGTCAACCAAGTTCCAAACTTGATTGTCATACATGGACTTGATCTCGCTATCCATGGCCTCTTTCCACTTGGCAGACTCAGGGCCCGCCACTGCTTCCTGGTAGTTAGCTGGTTCATCCAAATTTATCAGTGTCCTATCACTGACAAACGTGTCCCCATCCGAAGTTATATGAAACCCATAAAACTCGGGTGGCATGCTAACCCTACCAGAACGCCTAAGAGGTAAGGATACATCTGTCGGACCAACAGGAACTTCTTCCTCATGTTGGTTGCTAGTTTCTCCTAAGGTTGCGTCATCTGATGACTCTTGAATTTCTTCCAGATCAATGGTACTCCCACTGTCCTCTTTGAATACCAGCTCTCTCTCTCTCGAAAGACTGCTCGTCTAGCTACAAAGACCACGTCCTCGCTCGGTCTGTAGAATAGATATCCAAAAGACTGTTTGGGATAACCAATGAAGAAACACCTTTTGCTTCTGTCTGCGAGTTTGTCTTGAGTCTCTCGTCTCACGAAAGCCTCACAACCCCAGACCTTGATATGTGCCAACGAGGGAGCTTTCCCCGTCCACATCTCATGAGGTGTTTTCGCAACCTTCTTAGTTGGGACAAGATTGAGGATATGGGCGGCAGTCTCTAAGGCATACCCCCAGAAGTGAATGGGAAGTGAAGCTCGACTTATCATGGAACGAACCATGTCCAACAGGGTTCGGTTGCGCCTCTCTGCAACACCGTTCAACTGTGGTGTCCTAGGAGGTGTCAACTGCGAAACTATTCCGCATTCCTTTAGATAGTCTAGGAACTCGATACTTAGATACTCTCCGCCTCTGTCGGATCTGAGCATCTTTATCTTCCTGCCTAATTGATTTTCTACTTCGTTCTTAAACTCTTTGAACTTTTCAAAGGTGTCCGACTTGTGCTTGATTAAGTAGATATAACCGTATCTACTAAAATCGTCGGTAAAAGTCACGTAGAACCGCGTGCCATCCTTTGTGGTTGATCTGAATGGACCACACACATCCGTGTGAATGATGTCCAATAGACCCTCACCTCTTTCAAAAGACCCTTTGAAAGGTGATTTAGTCATCTTGCCCAACAGACAAGATTCGCATACATCATCCGACTTGAGGTCGAATGATTCCAACACTCCATCCTTTTGGAGTTGGGCGATGCGTTTCTTGCTGATATGCCCGAGCCGACTATGCCACAGACATGCCTTTTCCACATCACTAGTAGAATCAATATAATTTACACTTTGTCCTAGATTGTCAACACATTTCACAGTTTCATACACACCATCACAAGGATAAGCAGTAAAATTCAAAATACCATTTTTGAAAACAGAAATAGATCCAATATTATTATCAAAAGAAAAATGAAATCCTTGTCTGAATAATGCGTGAAATGAAATAATATTCCTTGCCATTTCTGGCGAATAGCAACAATCTAATAAATCTATACAAACTTCACTACTAAGCACTAAACTATAAACTCCAATATTGGTAACAGGGGACGATCTCCTATTGCCCATGATCAAGTTTAGTCTACCGTGCTCTACCTCCCTGCTTTCCTTTAGGCCCTGCAAATCAGAACAAATGTGAAAACCACATCCTGTATCAAGGACCCAAGAATTAGAAGATGGTGAGTTTTTAGAGATAGTGTATATACCTGCTGTCGATGGCTTTACTTTCCCATCCTTGACATCCTGCAAGTATTTGGGGCAGCTTCTCTTCCAATGGCCCTTCTCTTTGCAGTAAAAACAGTTGGCTTCATCGGGGTTGGCCACACAAGGAATATGAGAAGTCTTGGTTCTCGAGCCATTACTGGATGACCCGACCTGAACCTTTTCCCTCCAATTTTGCTTAGGAGGGCCCTTCCTTTTCTTTCCTTTGCCACTTCCAATGGCCAGGACGGGCTGATTAACCGAGGGTACACTTTTACCCTTCATCCCGTCTTCAGCAACTCGAAGCATGCGATGCAACTCAGTCAGGTTAGCCTGATTGTTGTTCAAATGATAAGCCAGCCTGAACTGGTCATAAGAACTCGGTAGGGAGTTAAGCACTATGTCAACGGCCAACTCCTCCGGTACAGGCATCGCAAGCTTTCTAAGCCGCTCCACGTAACCTTGCATTCTTTGCACATGGGCACAGATGGACTCTCCATCTTTAGGTTTGCTGTTCGTGAAGTCCTTGACCACTTCGCACCTTTCGATGCGCTCTTGCTTACGGAACTTTTCCGCAAGCTCACGGTGCATCTCATAGGGCCAGTAGTCTTCATATATTCTCTGCAATTCGGGGTTCATTGTGGCAATCATGATGCAGGCCACTTTGGTCGCATCATCAGAATGTTTTTGGTACGAGGCAATTTCCTCGGGAGTAGCAGTTTCGGGGTCGACATCGACAAGCTCGGTCTCGAGAACATACTCTTTGTTCTCATACCTCAGAGCCATCTTGATGTTTCTAATCCAGTCATTGTAGTTTGTCCCGTTCAATTGAACCTTGGAACACAGTGAGAGGATTGAGGGAACACTGGAGTTTGATTGGGGAGCGGATTGATCAGCAGAAGACATCTATAAAAGAAGGTAAGTTTAATTAGATACTTGTCGGTCCTTATAATAACCCAATATAAAATAAGGCTAGGATCCAACTATAACAATTTGCAACATAGAAGAGGGATGCCGTAATCTATAAGCAAATTTTATAAAGGTAGGCGAATGACGATTCAGCCGATTCCACCGCGGAAAAATAATCTTATTATAAATGGAATTCCTAGTTTCTTATGAGATTTATTGAACTGTTCAATAGCATGTTTTAATCTCGGATATGCCCCACCGTTTGTGACTGGGATGCCGAGGATCACAAACCGGGTGTGAATAACCATGCAAATTAGCTTGGTGCTCTCGGGATCCATTATCATCTCAAATTGATGTGCCGGTAAACCACACACGCTCCATCAACAATGATAACACCCGAGACACCCATTGCCACTCTTTATGAACCCCCATTGGTGTGCCGGTAAACCACACACGCTCCACCAACGTTTCATAAAGTGCAATGTGCAATTTCATGGGGTAGCATCAAATTCACATTTTTCCTAAAGTAACTAGATTGGGATTTTATGTGTAAGTTCTAGTACTTTGATCATTATACTTTTAATGATTAAGCGGTTCTGTCAAACCCGTTCGGCTAACGACCCTCCACTGATCAGGCGAGCGGTGGGTGAGAGTGTTCACCCATTAGACTACCATTTTATAGGCAGTCTCCTTATACCCACTTTATAGACCAGCTTCGTGAATGAGGCCTACTATTGATTTGACTAACCAAATTTATCTCATATATATAATATTAACTTTTAATAACATATATAAGATGTATTTTAAAACCCTTTAAAATATTCAAGGTTTATCTTTTAATTTTACCAAATTTAACAATTAAATTTTAAATTAAATTAAACCTTAAATTTCGATTTAATCAATTTTAATTACCAATTAATTAAATTAATTAAATCTAAATATTATAAACATTTTAAAATATTTTTCTGGATTTTTCTATTAATTTTCGCCAATTTAAAATTAATTAAATCCTTTTGAATTATCTTTTAATTAACAATTAATTAAATTAATTCAAATGAAGATAGGTTTATCCAAATTAATCAAATTAATTAAAACCTATCCTTAACCCCCTAAAAAACGATTTCAAATAATGGGGTTTAAGGTTATCCATTTAATTAACAAATAAAGTTACCAAAAATAGAAAACCTTCTAAAACCCTAATTACAGATTTCGAAATTTAGCAAGGGGGGGATTAGGGTTTCCAAAACCCTAATCCTATAAATCGATTTCAATATATATTAGGGTTTATAGGCTTTAAACCCTAAAACAGTTATAGCAATTCAACAAGAAAACAAAACAGGCTCTGATACCACTGAAAGGTTTTAAGCAATCCATGAACTAAATAACCTAAGTTCACATGCAACCTATAAGGATCTATGTTTTCTTCTAATTGAACATATAACAAAAACCTAGAGGCCAGAAAAAGAAACTAAAGATCAAAACAGAAAAACCAACCTTTATTTCTTGGAAGCTGACCAGCAAAATTATCCTGCCTCAAATGAAAGTCACACCCAAGCCAGAGGAGAGAGGTCACGAAATCCAGAGAGAGTATTATGAGAATTGGCGAATTCATATGTGGTGCCAGGGATCCCTATTTATAGTTTCCAGATGATTAACTGATAAGCCTTAGAGATAAACCTTTTTGAATTCAAATAAGATAAACCTTTTATCTTATAATTCAAACTCCTATTTATCCTTATATATCAATTTCGAAAATCTATATATCTATATATAGATTTCGACTTCCACTGGTCACTGTCACACTGCCACTTACTCAACTATTGAATAATTACAGTTTTAGTCCCTGCACCTTTAATTAATTAATTTAATCCCCAAATTAAATCCAATTAATTCTGGATTAATTCCTAATTAATTAATATAGTTTCTAATTAATATATTATCACTTTAATATATTAATAAACCATATATTTAATTCATGTTGATTTATTAATCCCATAATAAATCAACCTTTCTCTCTACCGAATTTTCTACCAAACCTCCAGCCATGAGGGCAACCCAAATGGACTGTGCTTCTATTAATTAGGTAAATACTAATTATTAGTCATGGCTTAGACACCTAATCCAACAGGTACAACCAGCCTAATCAGAGTCACTGAAAGCTCGTATCTGTAAGGACTGTTTGGATGACAAAAATAAACCTTGACCAGGATGATGTTTGAGATATCGTAAGAGGTGATTAACAGCTTCCAGATGTGGTATTGTAGGAGCATTAATATATTGACTTAGCCTATGGACAGCATATGTGATGTCGGGCCTGGTAATAGTCAAATACATCAATCTGCCAATCAAATGCCTGTATTGACTTAGATCATCCAAAGGGTGGCTATCAAAATTAGATAGTTTAAGTTTTGGATCCATAGGATAGTGTGTAGGTTTGGCGCCCAACATCCCAGTGTCTTGAAGTAAATCAAGTGTGTATTTTCGTTGTGAAACAATAATGCCTTGTTTGGATCTTGCAATTTCCAGTCCCAAAAAATGTTTAAGAGTACCCAAGTCTTTGAGTTTAAACGTATTGCTTAATCGAGTTTTAACTAAATTGATTTCGTCCAAAGAAGCCCCAGTAAGAACTATATCATCAACATATACCAATAACGCAACATATGATGAACCAGAACCTTTGTAAAACAAAGAATAATCGGCTTTAGATTGCATAAATCCTTCTGCAAGAAGAAAGGATGAAAACTTTGCGTACCATTGTCTAGATGACTGTTTGAGTCCATAAAGGGACTTTTGTAACTTGCATGAAAGCTTGGTATGTGAAGGAAATCCCTTTGGTGGAACATATCCTTGTGGTAATTGCATATAAACATCTTCAAGTAAATCACCGTTTAGAAATGCATTATTAACGTCAAGCTGCAATAAAGGCCATGAATGTTGTGCAGCTAAGGCAAGAAGCAATTTTACTGTAACAAGTTTTGCCACGGGTGAAAAAGTATCAACAAAATCAACACCTTCTTGTTGATTAAAACCTTTGGCAACTAATCTTGCCTTATATCTTTCAATTGACCCATCTGCCCTTCTTTTGATTTTGTAAACCCATTTGCAACCTAATGCTTTTCTGTCCGGTGGTAAGGGCACAATTGACCAAGTATTATTAAGTTCTAATGCATTTAATTCCTCTACCATGGCATCATTCCATTCTTTTGACAAAGCAGCTTCTTTATAAGACCTTGGTTCAGTTTCGGCTGAAATGGCTAAAGAGAAAGCCTTCTGTGTAGAGGATAATCTGGAGTAATTAACAGAATGAGAAAGAGGATATCTAGCATTTGTCTTAACAGGCTCATTTTGAATAAGATTACAATGGTAATCCGCTTTTGTGAGTTGGAAAAATTACAAAGTGTCTCTACTCGATGACACTATTGATTACTTAAAAACACTCGAGAGAAGGGTGAAAGTGTTGGAATCCAACGATCACATGAAGATAGAAAAAACAAGAAATTTCACAATGTTCAAGAAAGAACGTGTGATAATTACGCCAACAAAAGAAGCTTCTAGTGATCATGAAGAATTACAAGACGAATGTTCATCAAATTGTATTACAGTTAGCGCAACAGAAAAGGATGTCACGAACTAGAGTTTTTGTATTCACGTTTTCCTCTAATTTATTAATTATTCATGCAGGTCCTTTGGTGGTGATGGTAATACAGTAAGCATTCATTGATCAAGTCAACTTCATAATGTCCTTCGTCTTCAATTTTTAATTCTTTTTTCTTCGTCCTCCTCATATACAGAAACCAGCTAGTAGTCTCATTGTTGAAATGGCTCTTATAAAATTCAATGCTCGTGGACCTTACAGCCGTGCGTATATTTCCTTCTTCATTGTTGTCATTAATCACCCCCTTTTCCTCAAATTTGTATCTGTTCTTAATGCAGTTTTCTTGGTACAATGAGGAGGCTGGATAAAAAATGTGGACTATTTCATGGATTTGTTAACAGCTATGAACTTTAGTGGTGGCGGTTTCAACGATGTTGCAATTACAGAAGGGCTTGCTGAAGTTCTCCGGTGGTGGGGGGCGGAGGAGCAAAGGAAGAGAAAGGATAACGGGAAGAAGGATGGATTAGGGATCGGGGTTTTTTTTTTTTTGGAGAGAGAGAGAGTGACGAGTGGGTAGGGGGTGTAATTTTTTTAATCATCAAATAAATAAAACAATTAAAGAAATATGAAAAAGAAAATATAAATGGTATTTTAGTCTTTTTATTGGCCTTTGGACCATTATTGAAAGTAAAATCTTACCATGAGGACCACTATGGTGACTTTTTAAAAAATTGGATCATTCTTGCAAGTTCCTGCCAACTACAAGGACCATTATTGTAATTTACTCTTTTCCATATCTAATTTTATAATTAATTAATATGTCATTCTCAGATTTGTTTAATTATGCTAAAATAGACGCTTTCAAGTTCTTTATGATGTATTGTAAATTACAAATGTCAAATTTTTTGTCGCATACGGGTCCAAAGGTAAGTTTATTAATTATAATATTCTATATTAATTATAATATTCTATAGAGTAAATTACAATTTTGGTTCCTGTGGTTTGCAAAAAATTTCACTTTTGGTCATCGTTTCGTTTTTCCACGCTGATGGTCCCTGAACTACACTTTTGCTTACACTATTGGTCCCTTGGCCAGGTAAAATGACCAATATACCCTTTTTATTTTCTTTTTCCTTTTTCTTTTGAGATATTTTTATTTTGGAAATTAAAAAAGAAAAAGAAAAATTCAACCCCTACCCCTCTACCCCACTATCCCGGTATCTGGGTTTTTCCTTCGCCGACGATGATATGCGAAATCAGAGCGATTCATGGTTTCTTCATCATATACGCACCCACAAATCGAGAATTGGATTTTTTTTGCCCTAATTCGCTTCATCGGTTCCGACCAATATGAGAATGCACATCTGCATATAAACATGATTTTCAAGGGTAGCAATAGAGTGAAAATGCGTAGCAATGAGGTTTTAAACAATTGAAATTTTTCGGTAGAAATTTGACACAGGGTAAATGATACTTACAACCCCTCCACCCTAACTGATCGAATCAAAACCCATCGCCGGACCAAGTGTCGCCACCAAACTCGGCAATCCATCTGCATCAACAATGGCGACTGTATCTCTCTCTGCATGCATCCGGTTGCTTTGCTATAGGAGGAGCTTCCATAAAGGTGAAAGAATCGTTTCAGAGATCTAAGGTTAGTCGATTAATGAACCGCTTCAATTGATTTTCGGTAGTTTATTGCGAATCTTACTTTTGGTTTTATATCTGGAATCCAAATTCGATCCCCATCGATTTCAAATGTCGATTCCAATTGAATCTCCAGAATTGTACCAATTGATTCCTAAAACGTATACCGGTTCGATTTTTTTGGAGTGCCGAACTCAACCTAATACGAATCAGGTTCGAATTTGTAATGTTCCAATCGACAGTTTGATCTCGAATGTCCACATGCTTTGCAATTTTTCTCTAAATTTCATGAAGTAAAACTTCAACTTTATCTTGTAAACATCGTTCTAGAATCCCCAAGAACCGTTGATAACAAAAACATGTTGCATACAAAATCAGAGTATAATATTACCAGTTTGGTCCCATCATCACCGTCAAGAGCTTTAATGAATCTCTTGAGTTTTATCGTCTTGTTCACTGATCTATGCTTGATTCTATGGGGCGCTTCCAGACCTTTCAAACCCGAATGCGAGGTCTGGTAACACTTCCCTATAATCACCTGCGATCCGACTGTCGGAGTACTGTGAGAGAGGAACAACCTCCGCCAACGGAGTTGACAACAGTGTAGGAAGCAAAGATTCCGGCCAAATCCTCGACATTAGAGACGTAGTGGGGGTAGGGTTGGGGGTGGGGGTTGAAATTTTCTTTTTTTTTTTAATTCTCAAAATAAGAATATCTCAAAAGAAAAAAGAAAAAGAAAATAAAAAGGGTATATTGGTCATTTTACCTGGCCAAGGGACCAATAGTGTAAGCAAAAGTGTAGTTCAGGGCCCATCAGCGTGGAAAAACGAAACGATGACCAAAAGTGAAATTTCATGCAAACCACAGGAACCAAAATTGTAATTTACTCTATTCTATATTAACTTTTATGATTTAAATGAAATATTGAAATTTCTTAGTGAGAAACTTATTCCTTGGAGAACTAAAGAAATAAAGGGGGAAATTTTTAAATAATTAATCTAAATTAATTACCTTTCTCTGTAAGCAATCTTTCCTTATAAGCAATCGTTACAACTAGGGTGAGTAAAAACTAAACCACATAGTAAAAAATTGCAAAAACGAAACCGATTAACCACAACCGAAACAATAACCGACGTGTGATTTTTAATTTTGAATTAACCGAAAAATTACAATGCGATGCTGTTATATGAAATATACCGTACCGAAATAACCACAACACACCATATTCAACCGCAAATATAACCGCACCGCTAACCAAATAATTAAATACTTATATAGTTTTTATATTAATTAATAAATGAATTAATAGTTGTAACTTGTAAGTTTGAAATAACTCTTTAATATATGATTGCTTAAATTCAATCTTTAATTTATTAAATTATATACTTAACATTTATCAAAGAGTAGCTCAGCTGTTCTTAACTTCTTTATCATATAGGGTTTATTTCATAAAAAACATTATATTTTCAATTTTTTTCTGTTTAAACCTAAAACTTTATTTTTTTTCAAAAAAAAAACCTAAATTTTGGAGAAACTTTTTAATTTACCCCCTTAACCGATTTTACAAGTTATACATACATTTTTTTCAGAAAAAACCCTAATTTCTTTTTTTTCCGAAAAAAACCCTCAATTTCAGTGATTTTTTCACAAAGAAAATTTTTTCTTCGTTTTTGTAATTGACATAACTTTCATATACGATGTCTAAATTCTACGAAGTTTATATCTCTGGAAAGATCGTAAGTAATACTACAACTTTGCTTTACTGACTTTTGTTTGAATATGTTCAGATATTTCGCTACACTGACTTGTTTTCTTATAATAGCTGTATCTTTTGCATACAAGCTCCGTTTTCGACGTTCTATAAGTCGACGGATTCGTAAACACGAATACGTCGTGTAATGAATATTATTTAAACCAAAATATTATTTATATGATTTATCGAATTTTACGCTACTCTAGTCTATTATTCGAAATTATAGCGTTTACTCGATAATTGATTCGAAATAGCGTATTGTAGTATTATAATTTTCAATAATACATTAGGAAAATTATGAAAATTACATTTTAACGTATCATCCTAATTTGCGATCTGATTGACCTTTGAAGTTTGAACGGTACAATTTAAACCTTCATGAGCGGATGAAATTTGAAAAGAAAAAGCTTGCGAAGACAAACAATAAGCCCGCCATGATCGACAATGAGCTCGTGAATAAAAACAACGACTAAAAGACATAAAGTTTTTGTCATCGAATCCGGAGGAGGGTCTCGAGGGGGAAGCACTCGAGATGATTTTAAAATACAAAGCTGATATCATAAAAAATATTGGTCGTGGTTTCGTTTTTTTACATTTGTGGTTTGTCGTATTTTTTAATTTGTAATGTGTCGTTTTAGTTTATGTTTTTAATTTAATTTTATTAATTAATGAAATGTTTTATTTTAATTTAATTATATTTAATGTAATTAATTTTTCAAATTTAATTATATTTAATTATATTTATGCTCATATTTAAGAGACTGTAGAGAAAGATCTGAACATATTCAAACAAAATCAGTAAAATAAAGTTGTAGCATTATTTACGACCTTTCAAGAGATATAAAGTTGGTAGAATTTGGATATCTTATATGAAACGGAGCTCGTATGCAAAAAATACAACTATTATAAGAAAACAAGCCAGTGTAGCGAAATATCTGAACATATTCAAACAAAAATCAGTAAAGCAAAGTTGTAGTATTACTTACGACTTTTTCAGGGATATAAAGTTCGTAGAATTTGAACATCGTATATGAAAGTTATGTCAATTACAAAAACGAAGAAAAAATTTTCTTTATGAAAAATCACTGAAATTAAGGGTTTTTTCGGAAAAAGAAAAGAAATTAGGGTTTTTTCTGGAAAAAAAAGTATGTATAACCTGTAAAACCTGGTAAAGGGTCTAAATTAAAAAGTTTCTCCAAAATTTAGGTCTTTTTTAAAAAAAAATAAAGTTTTAGATTTAAACAGAAAAAATTTGAAAATTTAAGATTTTTTATTAAATAAACCCTATCATATATAATAGTTATTTTACTGTATGTTAGTCATGAGCTTGAAGAGCTTTCTTGCACTCTTGTTTCTCAACACGCTTCCCTGCACATATCTCTTTCAATATCATTATCATATACCTGTCTTAATCCCATGTTCCACCCACTGAAACCCTATAGAGAGAGAAATCAAAGAGCAAAAAAATTATAAAAACACAACACACATTTTGATCAAATCTAGAGAGATAAAGTGTTCTAGCATCTCCAAAGTCATCATCTTCTTCAGGTAATCTGTAATCTATGGTGCATTTCGTTCGTTTGGAATCATAGCTTACTGTTGTTTCGTATGCACTCCAGGAAAGTACACACAAACAATTTCAAAAATGGTGCAAAAATCGACCGATTCTCATTTCTCTCTCATCGTTTTTATTTCTCTCTCTCTCTCTCTCTCTCTCTCTCTCTCTCTCTCTCTACTGCTCTTCAGGCCGCCTACGGTCGGGCCGGGTGCCGTGTATAAAAACTCCCTGCGTCACCCTCCATCTTTCTTTTCTCTTTTCCATTTTTATCTTCAAAATCATATCCCCTGAAAAAAATAACATACACAACTATATCAATTAAGGATAGAGAAAGAAGGGAAATGACTTTACTATTTTTGCTACCGGAAACGAAGAGACACATAGCAAGACCCGACCCAATTCCTAGGTTTTATTTTCTTTTTCTTCCACACGTGGCCTGATGCTTGATCAAATAAAAGGAGGGTTGTGCTGTGAGTTTCTTGGTGGTCGTGATTCAGATACAAGAAAGATGTAGCATGAAAAAGAGAGACACAAAACATACCTGCTTCATCCTTTTTGGCTTTCGATTTGTTGGAATTGGATTCCAGAAGGCACAAAGCACATGTTCTTCCTGTTTGGTAGTTCTACTTTTATAATGGGTTTTATTTAATTTTCTATGCAATTCAATATTTCGTTTAGTTCACTTAATCACTTCTACTATTTAGTATTTGAATTATAAAAAATTAAGTTAGTTTTTTGTTATTCTTTTTATTATTAATTTGAACTTTAGTATTTCTAGAATTACTAATACATGCACCGACTACTCTAATCCTAAGGGCGTGTTTGTTTCAAGTATTTTAATGGAATCCAAAGGAATTGGAAAGAGAAATTCCGTTCAAAATGTGTTTGGTTAAAAAATGGATGGAATGGAATTTTGTAAGATTCCGTCAAATTCCATATATAATTGAATTTATCATTCCTTTTCATAATGCCAAATAATTCAAATTCCATTAATTATTTTTTCTTATCTCCGATTAAAATAACATGTTTAACCTTATAAAGGGTAGTTTAGTCATTTTATATACTTTATATTCCAATTCTTTCGATAAAATTTGCAAAATAGCAGAATTCAATAAATAATTCAATTTCATTATCTGTCAACCAAACGCGCTAGAGATTCAAATTCCTTCGGATTCCAATTCCGTCAAATTCTCATTCATCTTAAAGATTCCAATTCCTTTGTAAAAATTCTGTGAACCAAACGCACCCTAAGGGTCCGTTTGGTTTGCGGGAATTCAATGGAATTTGAGGGAATTGGAATCCAATTCCATCGAATTGCTGTGTTTGGTTCAAGTTTTGTTGATGGAATTGGAATCCAATTCCATTAAAATAAAGGAATTGAAATTCCTTAGGTATGTGGAAGGAATTGAATTCCTTGGATGAGAGAATTCGCAAAATTACCATCATACCCTTATATTACCTTTCCGGTTGAAACCCTCTACCACCACCCACCACCACCACCATCACCCATCGCCGCCGCCCTCTACCGCCACTATCCACCACCACCACCACCACCACCCGCCGCTACCCGCCACCATCCTTACCACTACCACCACTGCCATCACCCACTACCACCACCACCGTCATCCACCACCACCCACCATCACCGCCACTACCCACCATCACTGCCGCCACCACCAGCACCACCCACCCACCTTAATTGCCATCACCACTACCACCACCACCCATCACCACTGCCACCGTCATCACCACCGCCGCCGCCGCCATCCACCACCACCACCTATCACCAACAATTATCTAAGTAAAATTAAGCAAAAATAATAAGGGTAAATCTATCATATTACATGGATTCCAATTCCATTTCTTGCCAACCAAACAACTATGGAATTGGATTCCAATTCCCTTTCCTACCAACCAAACACAATATGGAATTGAATTCCAATTCCTGAAAGATTCCAATTCCTTGTCAGATTCCAATTCCTTTAAAAACTCTGTGTATCAAATGCCACCTAAGTCTACCCCCTTCGTCCCAAGTCGGACTTGGACTTTTTACCTTTGGCTGAGGGCACCTAAGTGTCAATTCTTGATACTGCTAGGACACATGTTGTTTACACTAATAAAGTGGTTCTGTTTCTATAGTCAAAGATATTTTCATCTGTTGGAATTTCAGGTTCTGATGTGCGGTTAAAGGTCATTTATGATTACGTTTTTTATGAACATTCGATTTCATGGTAATTAAATTTGAAGGAGTTATTTTACGAAAACTGATTATTAAGAAAAACATAAAATTACTAAAGAGCCCTTATTTTAATCAACTAATGATTTTCAAATCCCAGTGGCCAGTTTGAAAGTGTTTATGAACATTTAAACACCCTACCAAGGCCCAATCATCCAAACTTTCTACTTCTTAATTGTTTATAGGGTTAAATATAAAAAATATCAACTTTTTTCCATTGATTTATTTATTATAGCCTTAGGGGAGAGGTGAAAGGTTTCCAAGGTGGATATTTTTGCAGTACTCTTCACAACTTAGGTATTTCTCACAGAAACTCTAGAAATGGGTGAAATGTTATGTGTTGTGTAAACCCTATATCTGGAACTATTGAAATTTTTTCACGCTTACAACCCATAGTTTCTTAAAAACATAACCCAACAATATAAATACATACACGTGTGAATTTTGGCGTTTGTTTTGTGTATTTCAGTTAGAAGGCGCACTGTTACAGGGTCTTCAGTGTCTACCATGAGCACTAAGTATCCATCATATTCACATGTTCATGGAGCTTAAGTTACCAAGTCAATTAGGAAATGACACTGATTTGTTCTTCTTTCCAGTAAAGAAAAACTGCTTTTGAGGGAACAAGCACTTAAGATGACAAAATGGCCCGTTCTTGCTGTTGGTAAGTTTCAAATTTGCTAATTGTATATAAAATTGTTACTAATTAGTTTATACTATATAGGTAGTAGCAATATTTCTTATCCCACGTTTATTTATGTAATTTTTAATTACATCTTTTCGAAAAAGATCATGATTTTAATTGAATTACAGTTTTATCTATTATAAATATAGTTTACTGTTATTTGAGTTTTAGCTTTTCGGGCCTTTGTTATGTTTAACTTTTACTTTTGTAAATAAGAATTTGTTAACGTATAACAAAGTAGATTTAAAATTGTATTTTTCCCTACATATAATGTTCACAAACTATATGAATATTATTTCCATTCTTAGAGCCTGGTCAAACCTGATTATGAATTTTAATTTTTGTTTTTTCCAAACAAATCAAAATAGAATGTTGTCATGTTGTATAAATTAAGAGATTTACATTAGAAGTTGTAATAAAATATGTTCTATGTTTGTTAAGAATGTATGAGTGCTCTTAATCGTTTAAGTGATTCCGTTTATATAAGTTTCAAACAATCAACTATGATCAGATTATTGGATAATATCTTTAGCCTCTTAAAAAGCCATGATGCAAAGATAAATTGAAAATGTTACCGGAATCAATTTATTATTTATTTATATCAATAGGCTTAGTTTGATAAGTTACTTCAACTGTTTTCTTTGTATTATTTTGGATGTTAGATTGGTTTTGATTATTCTAAGCACAATGAATAACAATGTTTTATATTTAAACAAATATTTATCATTAGAAGTTGTAGTCTCTAAGGTTGCGTTTACTTGCGGAAAACTGTTTTCCATTTTCCATTTTTCATTTTCAGAAAAACGAAATGAGTTTTCATTTTCAGTTTTCTATTGAAAATTTAGAAAACGCGTTTAGATAAAACCGATTCCGTTTTCATTTTCTATTTTAGAAAAACAGAAAACGTGTTTAGATATCTATTTTCTATCAATTTTCATTTTCCAATTTTTGATTTGGGGTGGGTGGGGTGCGGGTAGGTGGAGGTGGGGAGGATGGGGGTGGGTGGGATGGGGTGGGAGGAGGTGGGGGTGGGTGGGGTGGAGTGGGGGTAGGGGTAGGTGGAGGTAGAGGTGGAGTGAGGTGGGGGTAGGTGGTGGTGTTAGGTGGGGTGGGGTGGGGCGGGTGGAGGTGGAGGTGGAGTGAGGTGGGGGTAGGTGGTGGTGTTAGGTGGGGGTGGGTGGGGTGGGGGTAGGTGGAGGTGGAGTGAGGTGGGGGTGGGTGGTGGTGTTGGGTGGGGTGGGGGTAGGTGGTGTTGGGTGGGGTGGGGTGGGGGTAGGTGGAGGTGGGTGAGGTTGGGTGGGGTGAAGTGGGTGGGGGTGGGTGGGTGGTAGGGTAGGAAGGGTGGTGGGTGGAATGGGGTTGGGTGGGGTGGGGGTAGGGGTGGGTGTTGTGGGGGGGTAGGGGTGGGGGTGGGGTAGGTCGGGGTGGGTAGGGTGGGGGTGGGGTGAGGTTGGGTGGGGGTAGGTAGGATGGGTGTAGATTTAATTTTGGGGGTGTAGGTAAGAATGAGTGTGTGTGTGTGTGTTTTTCTATATTTTAGAAAAATTTTGGAAATAGAAAAATTTAGAAAATAATAATTTTGGGTTTTCCAAAATTTTCCAAATTCTTTGTAATTTTGGAAAAATGAAAATTTTTCATTTTCTTGGAAAACTTTGGAAAATTTGACGAAGTAAACGCGTTTTCCAAATTCTAATTTTTCTTGGAAAATTTTTCCGGAAAACGGAGCTGTTTTCCGCAACTAAACGCACCCTAAATAATTTGTTGTTAAGTATTTAGTAAATTTTAACTATTTAATAATAGATCAAGAATGAATAAAATAAAATATATTGTTTGAAATAAAAGCAATAATTTATTTTTTTTATAATGAATATTGATAAAGGTTTAATTAAAAACAGTTCAAAAGACTCTAGAAATCAGTTGGGTTACGATTCTAACTTAGGCCTCTTGCACTTTTATATTTTTAGGGAATGTTTCAAATTGGACTTTTGTTCCAGTTTATAAGAAGCCTATTTTCACTTATTTAATGGGCTCACTCATCTCATTCCCTTCACTTAAATTAGAAGCATGTATTTAAATTCTCAAATTGAATATCGTATGACGAACAAGCAATTGATTTACTTCAATGGCAGCAAGTAGTTCTGCTTCAAAGCCTATGTGCATTTTTCAATCAAGATAACAGGTATTGATTCTCAAACTAATTTGAGTTCTTTCTGTTTTTAAAATTAATTTAGGTTTCGTTAATTCTGTGAACGAATTTAGTTGCTTTGTAATTGAGACGAAAGATGGGTTCAGAATCTTCTATTCAAATACAGGGAGACTGCTATATGAGCGAGGTATGTGATCTCATATGAAAAATAGTGTTTCTTCTGATTATTTTTATAATAATGGATAATTAGGAAAACTTTTCATGCAATTAGGAAAACTTTAAGTAGATTGAACTTTTTCAAGGCACAAATGAATTGAATGATTACTTTAAGAGATAGAAGTTTTTGTTGGTGAACTACAAATTCTTGGATTTACAGGCAATAATATTTTTTCATTACTACTCTAAATCATTGTTTTGCCAAGAGATAATCCTAAATTTGGTTTTTATATATTAGGGATGGCTTGGCCTAAAATCATTTTGTAGACCAGGAGCTTTGTATGAGCAGGTAATTTTGAAAGTGAATGATTGGTGAAAATCAACACTTACATTTTTATTTGTTTCTTATTTTTTTTTTAAATAGTAATAAGTTTTAGCATTGTTCCAAAGGCACTCAGATTTGTTGAACCATCAAGTTCCAAAATTCCATTGGTTTCAAATATATTATTTTGTAGAATAATAAATGCATAAAAATGTATAGAAAACTCATGCATTCTTTATTTAATTTAATTTTTAAGGAATATTTATAAATATCCTATTTTATTGTTTGACCCTAATATCAAATAATAAAATTGAAGTAAATGAATAGATCCTGTGTTGTTCATATAATTACCGTTTTGTCAATTTTAGCCTCTCAAAATATTGTATATGATAATCAAGTAAAACGAACATCTGTAACCCTATGGCAATGCAACAATTATCTGCTATAACATTTTCATGCCTATTTAATTTTTGGTTCTCCAAATGAATAATGAGCATCACAATCTGTAAATGTATTTTTTTTTTATTTTCCAGGTTTAAAAATTTTAAATGTTCATAATTTGATTATGTTTCTTTTGGAAGCTAAGGTTTTGGTTCATATTGAAATGAAGCCCAAGAGTTTAACCTGTAAGCATCTGCCATCGATATAATTTTTTATTTTGCATCTATTTTTCCTTTGATTTCCCATGTTTGACTTTCTATTTGTTACTTTGGAGATGTGGAAGTAAAACAAAC
Organism: Cichorium intybus; assembly: GCA_023525715.1. NCBI lineage: Eukaryota > Viridiplantae > Streptophyta > Magnoliopsida > Asterales > Asteraceae > Cichorium > Cichorium intybus. The sequence continues at coordinate 14,709,596 of CM042014.1, read as the reverse complement.
TGATAAGGGTTACCCTTCGAAGGAAAAATATTTTATTTTTGATATGAATTTATGAATTTGTGTTTTCCTATGATTAATTTGAGAGAATTTACAGGAAAAAAACAAGAAAACACTTGACCAGAATACTTTACAAGAACGCAAAGAACTTGGCAAGACTAGGGAATTTGGCCAAGACGAATGTTTTTTACTAGAAACTCAATAAGAAAGTTCAGAGCTTTTCAAGTGTATGTCCTTGTAAACCTTTATAATTACGCCTTATAAAATTGAAATTACGTATATATCCTTACAAATATTAAAAATCACATATATACCCAAATGATTAATTTAACCATGATTAATCTTTAAAAATAAAAAATAAAAAACAATTTTTAAATTAGATTGTCCCAAGTTACTAAAATATCCATATGGAATCCTTCATAATCGACACTCTTTCACGCTTAAACAACACTTAAACAACTTATCATGACAAATTTGACTATGATCGCATATTTCATATTGAATGATTAGAAATTGTAATGACTGATATGTTTGGAAAATTTGGGACAAGGGTAGTATGATAATGTCACAATTTAATTAGTTTTTAAAACTATAAAAAATAAAACTAAAAATAGTTTTTTAATTTTTAAAACGATTCATTATTATTAAATTAATCTTTTGGGTATATATGTGATTTTTTGGGTTTGTAAGAATATATACGTAATTTCAAATTTATAAGGATATATAAGTAATTATACAAGTTTTTAAATGATTAATTATTATTAAATTAATCTTTTGGATATATATGTGATTTTTCAGGGTTTGTAAGGATATATACGTAATTTCAAATTTTATAATGATATATAATTGTTTAACAGCTAAATCAATAAAATAGGGAAAATACGTTGTTTTATTTCACATTCTAATCATTTTTTAAATCGGGTAACCAAGATAACTGGTTTTCTTAAACGGTAAAAACAACTATAACAGTTTAATCGCAATAGAAAATAATTAAATAAGTACAAAGATGAAATGGTAAAAGGATGTTGTGATATTCTGTATTCTGCCCTTTCAAGATCTTGGGATAGAAGTACTAACCGAGGGATGAGGTTTTCCATACCTCCAAGTACATTAGGCCCTCAGGAGTGGGAGTTTGGTAGATCTCACTTTTGGGGTGCCACCTCAGCTTCTATCTCTTCTTCCTTCACCCCTGGAAATGGTCTCCTCCGTTTCCTCTCACTTTTTTATTTAAAAACTTAATTAAAAAAATTAAAACTATTAATAACTTCAAAATAAAATACCTCATTAAAATCTAAAGTTACATTAAAATGCAAATTTAAAAAAGCGTACACGATGATTTTTATCCTAGATACGATAAATTAAAACCTAAAATACGATAATTAAAAGCTAACTACGATCAATGAAACCTAGGTGAATTTTTGACAACATTCCACGTATCGAGGTGCGTGAAATCAGTGTCGTGTGTCACCCGATACTCTTGTAACGCTTGCTCAACGATCTGAGCGTCGGTGGTCTCCGGTTGTTGCTTCTCCGATAGTGGTGCGTAAATTTGGTTAAAATTTACACAATTTAACTGACATATGCCTCAATTTATAACGAAGGTGATCCATACTCCGATATTGTATTGCGCCCAAAATTATGTGAAACGATTCCACTATACGTCCCCAGAAACCGCGGTTGTTTCTCACAGTGTTGTCTTCAGATATTTTGATAAAGGTAGTTGCTAAAGCTGCCTCTTCTTGTTGAGTCCCCATTCCCACCCCAGCCATTTTATATATATATATATATATATATATATATATATATATATATATATATATATATATATATATATATATATATATATATATATATATATATATATATATATATATATATATATATATATATATATATATATATATATATATATATATATATATATGAGATGTGTATGTATATATAGAGGTAATTGAACATAATTTTTTTTTAAAATAGCTGTTAACCAACGGCTAACTCCGTTCGTCGCACGGTGCCAAGACGTCGCACGAGCTCCATAGTGCGAGCTGACCGCATGGGGGCGGTGTTCACCGTGCCGTCGCACACGTCGGGCAAGACGTCGCAACGGCACACCGGAGGGCCGTAGTGTCTACTTAGTGGGATAGAACCAATGTTTACTAATTCATTACATTTCATTATGATTGGAATTGTACGTTATGTTTGCATTATACATTTCCATTGTTTGAAAGAAAAGTTATTATCCTTATCAAATGTTTTAAAAAATGCAAATGTACAAATGATTTGGAAATATTATTCTGTGTCCAAAATCCATGTACTTATGAGACAATTATATTATGTATTCTCTTTTTATGACATGTGTTACAAACCAAAATGAAGTAGATATGGACTTAATCATTAGCTAGAAGACTAGAATGCTTTTGGTGAACATAGATGATGACCCAAGGACTAGCAATGAGTGAAACACTAATGAAGATTATTTTTTAACCTAGTTAGTCTATTGCATATTTAGTGTTTAGCTATGACTTTTGTTGGTTTTAACCCCCCGAATTGGAATACTTGGATGTGCACATTAATGTTATATAGACCTTGCTTTCCTTGGACCCGTCATTAATGTAAATGATTTCATTTATTTATGCTAATTCTGGATGATAAAATATGACATGTTACACTAACAATTACTCCAATTTGATTTTGACAAAGCTTTGTAATAACAAACTATAAATGACCTTTTTAACACTTTAAGGTTCTTTTTAAGATTTTCTGTTTTGACTTCATTTAATATTGTTTTTCAGTGTATCTTATTTTTTTAATTTTCTTAAATAAGAAAATGTGTATATACAAGAAAATCAAAAATCTACAAGCTATCATTACAAATAAGACTTCATTTACCAAATCTAGCAAGGTAGACAAATCTTCTTATCTGAAACTAACCATCTATTGATAAATGCATAAAATTTTCATGAATGCTATTTATCGTGTCTATTCTTTCTCTACACACATTTACATACTTATATATTTTATCAGTACCCCAAAACTATTGAACCTCACAACCTAAACCTGGTTACACCTAAGAACCCCAATATTATCGTGTGAGAGGCAAATCATGTACTCAACAACCCGCTAGCTTAATGGAGGTGACTTGTTGCTCCATAGGAGAAAAACTACAAGTAGGGGAAAGCCCATCACACAGCCACTGCCAAGTCTCGAATCCATGCCCTTTGTCTTATCTCAAATATCAAACATGTCATCCAGAAACCAGATGAACTTTGCCGTATAGCCTACTTTCATATGTTTCGTTTGATTGTTTAAATAAAAGCTTTTTGTTGTTGACTTAGCCTACATTTGTTATACGGAACTTGAAAAACTTTCTAAGACTATTGAAAATGATAATGACCTTATTGTCTTTTGCATTGATGAAACATCAAGTATGAGTTCCTTTCACACTTTTTTGGTAGGACACAAATTTGTAATTTCTCTTCTATTGACACAATTACTACTCTCGTTCAAATGATATCACTCGTGGTATAATATGTTGTGTCATGTCATGTTATGTGTAACAAACGAGACATTAATGAGATTTATCATATTATTTATATATATATATATATATATATATATATATATATATATATATATATATATATATATATATATATATATATATATATATATATATATATATATATATATATATATATATATATATATATATATATATATACTATTTTTCACGAGGGATGAGCAAGTACTTGAGACTTTTTTGATGAGAAATAGGCATAACAAATAAACTTATACTCTTAAGTTCACATGCAACCTAAGGATTTATGTTTTCTCTAATTGAATCTATAACTAAGATCCCTAAGGTAAAATCGATTTCTAAAAGATAAATAAAAACTACTAACCTTTAGTTGCTTTCGTTGGAAGCAAGCACCACAAGCGTCGTGCCTCAATTGGTTCACACCCAAAACAAGCAAGCAAGAAAACGAGAGAGAGAGAGAGAGAGAGAGAGAGAGAGAGAGAGAGAGATTAAAAGTCTTATGAAAGTGGGGTTTTGGGGATCCAGAGATCCCTATTTATAGCCTAAAGGGTTTAACAGATAAGCCTTATAGATAAGCTGTAACACCCCATCTTTCATACACCTTAATTAGTGTAAAATTTTATAAAACACCGTGAATAAAAATTTCATTCTTTCAAAAACTTTTCTTTTAGTCTTTAAGTCAACGTTTAAAATATTTGGTCCCAACAAAACAAATAAATTTAAAAGTATTTAGATAACATTGGGGGTTACAAACTCATATCAAAAAGGCAACCTAGTAAAGCCTTAAAACGTGCCAAAGTTATGTCCCGTATTAATCTAACATTTCTACCGAAAATTCGGCATGACCTTTGGGCAATATAGACAAATCCATACTGACCCGACTCAATAAAACACCCAAAAACAATACGGGACATAACATAACTTTATTGTACAACTACAAGGGAATTCTAAACCATAAGCATAATATCTCTCATTTACATGTTATAACTATACCGCACTTGGGATAACTCTATCTTCTGAACATCCTTTCTATCTACGTTCCTCATATCAGCTTCTAAGTCCTTTCCTTCTATCGTCTGCTAACAAGCTTCCTGTTCCTGAGTACATAACATTTAAACAAAAATACGTAAGACAAATATGTCTCGTGAGATACATGGGTTTTAGACTCAAAGAAATTATAAACATAACATATATAATTTTCAAACTTTTTGTAATCAAATCATGTAATATATCATTTTCAAACCTTTTGTAATCAAAACATCATCTTCATCTCCATCATTAATTCCCTGTCTCTGAGCTTCGACGTTCATGTGAGGAAGGCGGCGGTGATGTCTAGAAGGGGAAATCTGAGAGAATCACGCACCTAGCCTTCAATCTCGATCTCGATTTCTCAATAACGCACCAGAATGCTGAAGATCGAGAGTGGTGTTCGGGGGGAGGAACTAAATCCGGTTCCAAGAAATGGATTGAGCTTGAAGAGGATGAATGTTCTTCTTTTTTCAAGTTACAGTGGCAGCGATTCATTCGGGATTGCAGGTATCCGATTGCAGGTCGTCGATTTCATGATCACGGTGGTCGAGAAATCCTTCCATGGTCGGATTGAAGACCACGTAGTGGGGTAGGGTTGGGGGTGGGGGTTGAATTTTTCTTTTTTTTTTAATTACCAAAATAATAATATCTCAAAAGAAAAAAGGAAAAGAAATTAAAAAGGTTATATTGGTCTTTTTACCTGACCAAGGGACCAAAAGTGCAAGATTTTGGCCACCACAGGGACCATCAGCGTGAAATTTGAAAAGGATGACTAATGCCGCAATTTTGGGACAACCACATGGACCAAAATTGTAATTTACTCCAAATATTAATTAGAAAAGTTGTATCTATCACCGATATTTAGACAATCTTTTATATGTGGCCATTTTCAAGAGCATTTACGTACTCTCAGCTCTTATACATCCATGTTTCAATAAGCATTTAATGTTGCGTGACCATGCATGATCGCAAAGTCTCTGTATCAAATTCCAAGTGTGTTATTAAAATTTAATAAGTTGATACGTCATTCTCAATTTTGTTTAGTTATACTAAAATATAGTAAGACCATTCGGAATGGTCATCATGAGCCGTTCCGTGAAGCCACGTCAGCCCCATCATGGTCCGTGAACACCGCCCCGGGTCGTCCGTGATGGGCGTGACCGTGGTGAAGGGTGATGGTGAACACGGGACATCACAGCCAATGAGGAAAATGGAGCCGTTCTGCATGATGAATATGTCGAATTTTATCAAAAAAGACCCGAGTCAATGAACCCAAACAAAACCAGAAGCTTAAAAGAAACCTGAGATTAAGTGGCGCAGTCGAGATGGAGTGGAGCAGTGGGGTTTGCCCTTCGTCGGAGATGGAGCCATGAGCCGTCAAGGCCTTCGCCGGAGGTGGAGCCGTGAGCCGTCAAGGCATGAAGGGTCGGAGACAGAAGAGGACGTGATTCGATCGATTTTTTGGGTAAAGGTAAACAACCAAACCCTAATAAAACTATTTATACCAACATAAAAAGGAAATAAATAAAAAATAAAGTAAATCAGGAAAATACGCAAGCTTTGGTATTTCATAGGCAAGATGGTATATTTATGATAAAAAACTAGTATTTCATGTTTTCTAAATTAAAAATTATGTTTTAATTTATTTTTGAATTTTTTTTTAATTAAAATGATGATGTGGTGTGATGAAAATGTGATGGGTATAAAGTGGGTAATGTGATGGAGTGTGATGGGATAAAATCCTATGTGGCGATGATGTGGCGCCCATCACATTTGGGCAATGTGATGGGTACTCCTACTAGCCTAATATACCCTTCAAGTTCTTTATGATTTATGATGTAGGGTAAATTACAAATGTCAAATTTTTACACTCGCATAAGGGTCAAAAAGTAATATATTAAATTTTTATAATTTAAATGAGATATTGAAATTTCAAGGGAGGGAAATTTTATGATGCCGGAGCATCTATTCTTGAACCCGACCCGAATGAGATGATTGTCGTGAACCGGTTGGAATGAGCTTTTAATTATCCGCAGGAGTGATATTTAATTACTTTTTTATTATAATTTATTTGTTTTGATTTTCAATCTTTATCCTCTAGTTTGTTGGATTTTCCTAAATTTTTGGTTACCTTTTGCATATGTACTCAAGCTACGCATTACAGGGATTTTTGGTTTTTTCTGGAATTTTTATCTCTAAACCTTGTGTTGAAGGTTTGACCACCTAGTGACCATCGTAATTGGATTTTGCCATTTGATTGTCAAGTTAATACGCATCATTTTAAATGCATAAGTGTCAAAAAGCTAATCTCATTAGCTTTTTCTGTAAGCAATCGATACAATTGTGTCTCATATTCCCAGGGAAAGGGGTATATTGTATTTACACATACACATTCCAAAAATTAGGCTTTACAACGACGTCCTTCATCACCGTGAAAACGACTTTCTTGACTTTGAAGATGACGATGACGTTGCTGATGATACTGACGTGGACGCGCTACCAGACCCGAAAAACAGATCGGAGAGAGCATTCCCCATGTCCTCCGGCGCGAACTTCACAACTCCGGCGAACTTTCTGTCGTTTTCCATCTCAACCCTATGCGCATTGTAGAATTCTCTGTACGCCGGCAACAACTTTCTGGCGACGGAAACTTTGATCTCATCACGAAGCTTAGCGTCTGGTACGACGACGGCCAACTGCTTACGGTGAGCCTCTTCAAATACCGTGTTAATTTTCTTGAAACTATCTCTTGCTTGCTCCCGCGTCATTGCCGAAACATTTTTAGGAACGCTGTCGATGACGTGGCTCCATGCTAACCGTTCGTAATTGGCGGCGAATTTTTTGACTTCTGTTTCGCGTTTAGTGATCCATTCGTCGCCGAGAAGATACCGGAGATTTGATGATCGGACTTTGGAGAGTATGTGTTGGAGGTTGTTGGCGAGGAATATATATGCGTGAGAGACATCTTTGTAGTGCTTCGCTTTGCCGTCGAGTTTGCAAACAAGGACGAAGACGAGCCAAGCTAACCGGGAGGATACCGACGGCGATGGAGAACTGCTGGAGTATGATTCGCCGAAGAATGTTTCTGGCATTACAGATTTCTCCGGTGGTGGACTGTCGATTAAGATATCCGGTAAAACGCTATAATCTGCGAGGAGAGAGAGGTAGTTCATGGTCTCCATGGTAAACATGTGAACTCCGGCACCGGCTACGGTAGTTTTCAATGATTCTTTATTGAGTAACGTTTCAAACTCGTTTAGATCTGACCGTACCAATTCAGCAAGTTTTATCAGTGAATTGAGAGCTTGATTCACTATGGAAGACGTCGACGGGAAAGAGAAAACAGACACGATCTCCGGCCACCGGCTAGCTATGGCGGTGTACATATCGAGAGTCCTGAAGATCCTTTCTGGTGATTTCTTGCTATTTTTTGCGACATTTTCTGGAAATCCAAACAGAATGGAAGCCCCTTCTTTCGTAATTTCTGTATAGCATGCTTCACGGATGGAATCAGACGATGCAAAAACCTGATCGCATAGAATTCTCTCTCCATTGAATAATGTTTTAACAGCAATCTTAACAGCAGCCAACCAGTTCTTGATTTTGAGATCCAAAACCTCCCAATCCATCTTATGAACATGAGTAGATTTCAGCTTCTCCACGCCAAGCTTGTATATGCCTTCATCAACTATCGATTTTCGTATAACTTTGTAAATTTTCACACATTCCTTTCCATAACCAGATGAAATCATACACTCTGCAATCAACTTGAGGTCCGCCATGACTCCTTCCGCCGTATCTTCGACTTCACTGATCAATTCTCCCGCTACGCGTACGTCGTCATCAGACTCATCAGCAAAATCCGACAAACTTGACCTGGTCGAAGTTCGAGAAGATCGAGTTGAAACCGATTCTGGATCCAACTGCGCTCGATTCAAGGACAAAATCTGATAAAACTCCTTCTCCAACCGCTTCATAGCGATCTGCATGAGATGCTGAGCCCTAACAAGTAAATCAGAGGTCGAGTTTTCAGCAACCAAGGCATGCATCGCTTTATGGAGCTTGTTAACAAGCTTGATAAATTCCAAAGCCTCTCGGCGGTTGTCATAGAAGAGGGAAGTAACCTTGGCATAATTGGAGGACTCTGGATCCCATTTGACGATTACAGGCTCGGCGACTTCCAATGTCTGGATCATTACAGAGTCGGACAAACTCCTACTGGGAGCTGGTGGTAAGGCGAAACGTGAAGGTGATGGATAATGAGCGATGAAAGAAGATGAAGATCGCTTAGGTGAGAAACCAAATTTCTTCATGCTCACGATGAATTTTTTGTAGAAACGTGGAATATAAAATGAGTAAGTTAAGGAGAAATAAATGTGAGTTTGAAAGTGTGGTGTTTGAGAGAAGAATGTAGTAAGGTGGAGGAATGCTGAATTAGACACTTAGCGGGGAACGTGGGAGGAGATATATATAGAGAGAAGCACGCAATTTGAAGACAAAATGTCAAAATATGTGTGATTGTTGGTATTGGGATTTTGACTTTTATCGTTATGTGTATGAAACTGGAATGTTCGTTCGTGATAATTTCACTTCACAAATGACTTCATATTAATGAATTTGAAATTTAATTTACCATACAATGTATAAAACGAAAAGTATACGCTTTGAAATCTCAAATGCAGTATTTTCGAATTTTCACATAAGCATGCCTTTCTTTTTCTTTTGACTATTATGTTTGACTTTTTATTGCCACATGTACGTGATTTTTTTTTATTAATTCTAGCATATGTTTTTCGCTTTCTTCTAAAAAATATTGCAATATGTTATGCTTATTTTTTTCTGACAACCGATGCATAAATTTATTTAGTTTCTGATTGGCTTATAAAGGAATATTTCCATTTTCAGATTAAATTAACTAAAAGACATGTTTTTTATAAAACGACAAGCAATCAAAACGCATCTTATAGAAATCTGTTTTATAAGCTTCCTGATTTTCTTGTTATATATAATCTAAGGTATTTCGTTAATAATCGATTACTTTCATTAAAGTATGCCCAGTCAAATATTAAGCAAACGTAGACCCAACATTGATGAGTCAGAAGTGACGTGTCGTATTAAGGTCATCACGCGCTCAGACGTTGCGGAGATGAACATTGTTTATGTGGAAAGCAGTCACCATCCACAGATCCACTAGCTCTGTCTATCCTTTTCCAGGAAAATGGAGTTGTCTTCTCTCATATGACAAACCAATTTCCCTCTAGTTCCTTCTTGTTTCCCATTACTTAAAGTTTCTCCCAGGAAAAAACATGATTTTATCATTTTATAATCATAAAAATGGTACCATACTTTTTAATTATCTCTTTTGAAAAGCTATTAATAATATAAATGAGGATTTACGGTCGTGTGTGTTACGACGAAAGTTCAAACAAAAAAACAGTTGGGCTTCTTGAACTTCTTCTTCTTGGGTGCCAAGCCTCTTTTCTTGTTCTTGAACATATTATTCTCCTTTTAGCTAGAACCCTTAGCTGACATGTGGTGCAAACTTGATCCAACTTTACCATGTTTGTCCATGTTGCGTATTTCCCCTTCAATTCGAAGGTGCTTCAACAAATCATCTAGTGAGTAGTCTTCAAACTTGTGTATTATCTTCTTAGATAAGTCTTTTTAGGAGGGTGGCAACTTTTCTATAATTGCATTCACTTAAAAGAGTTCCGATAGAGAGATGGAAAGCATGGTGAGTTTTTTTACTAAGACCTGGAGCTTATGCACGTGCTCCAACGTTGGTATTTAATTGACCATTTTGTAGTCTAAGTATTTAAACACAAGGTATTTCTTAGTAACTTCCTTGTATGTCTTGTACTTGAGCTATAAAGCTTTCTAGAGTTATCTAGGATCTGTGATTGGCGTTCAAATCGTAGAGGCGGTCAGATAGAGAATTATTAATGTGGCCAAGGCATAAGCCCTCAGATTCTTCGCACAAAGCCCTCAACTTTTTCAAATCAAAATTTGATTTGTGGTTTGGTTCCTTTCATACCTCAGTGATAGGATTAGTTGGAATAGTGGGCAAATGAGGGTCCAGAATATAACCAAGTTTAAGCATAGCAAGCAGAAACTTGACATTGTTGGCCCAACGGGTGTAATTCTGACTGTTAAAGTAGTCAGCTTTGACAAATTCCTAATTCATAAGTCTGATGTTAGTAGAATATATTTTAGTGTGCATTTTTCTAAAATATTAATCACAAACAATTTCCTTTAAGATTAAAGTATTTTTCAGAGTTGACAAACAATAAATTCAATAATCAGTATTGTGAACTAACATCGACTTGTTAGTAATATAAAAAAACAAATTGATCGACAAATAATATAGAGAATTATATGTCAATTCCTCAAAAATAACAAATTATCCTAATAGATGAGTCTTATTTAATACATAGAATTAAAGTATTGTCTTTTGAAGGTACAAATGACAATTCTATGGAAACACAATAATGATGTATGTTTTCTAGGGAGGGCTTAAGAGTTAGCCACATCAGTAGAAGACATGTCAGCAAATGACTATGAAGTGGCATCCGCATCAACCAAGCAAAGCGAGTGTTCTGGTTCAAATCTATATGCTGAAGTTTGCTCCATATCGGGTGTTCTTTTACTAGGTTTATTGAACTTTTTTCCTGTGAATAAAATTATTTCCTTACCAAACTGGGGTTTTTTCTCAAGAATCAGTCCTTCCATGCTCCTCACATGGGTTTTGCCTTGATTAGGAATATTCATATTGTTTTTAATGAATGATATACTTATCCTAGTTTCAAAATTATTTGCTTGATTTCTATAAGATAATATATTCTCTATATGCATGTTAATTGAGAATGCCTTCATTAATCTTATATACCTTTTAAAGAATGATAAAGTCATGTAGGAAGGGAATGATTCCTTTTTTATTTTTGATCTTTTGATTTGTTTGGAATTCTATAGAAAAATTGTAAAATATTATGTTTATATACAGTAAATTTAATAAGAATAACATAACATTTTATATGCAATATATGTAGCATGCTAGTAACAAGAATTATGAAAGCTTATGATTTTAACTCTATATCTTATTACATATTGCATTATGACAATTGTGTTTGAATGAATGGTGTTGGAATGCATCATAGTGTATGACTTTCATGACCATATATTATTTGTCTAGACATTTGTAAAACACTTATTCGATGGTTATTTGTATAGTTCCTAACAAAAATATGTTCTAAAACAATGAGATATCCCTTGGGAACAAGCTACAAAACAAGGCGAAGATCTTGGGATTGAAGTACTAACTAAGGGATGAGTTATTCCATACCTCCAAGTACATTAGTGTCTACTTAGTGGGATAGCACCAATGTTTACTAGTTCATTACATTTCATTATGATTGGAATTGTATATTGTGTTTGCATTATACATTATCTTATGTATTCTCTTTTTATGACATGTGTTCCAAGTATCGAAATAAAGTAGATATGCACTTAATCTTTAGCTAGAAGACTAGAAAGCTTTTGGTGAACATAGATGATGACCCAAGGACTAGCGATGAGTGAAACACTAATGAAGATTATTTTTAACCAAGTTAGTTTATTGCAAATTTAGTGTTTAGCTATGACTTTTGTTGGTTTTAACCCCCGAATTGGAATACTTGGATGTGCACATTAATGTTATATAAACCTTGCTTTCCTAGGACCCGTCATTAATGAAAATGATTTCATTTATTTATGCTAATTTCGGATGATAAAATATGACATGTTACACTAACAATTACTCCAATTGGATTTTGACAAAGCCATACTATTACAAAGAATAACAAACTATAAATGACATTTTTAAGATTTTTTGTTTTGACTTCATGTCATATCGTTTTTCAATGTTTCTTCTTTTTTTTAATTTTCTTAAATAAACATTTGTATATATACAAGAAAATCAAAAATCTACAAGCTATCATTACAAATACGACTTCCTTTACCAGATCTAATCTACTTATCTAAAACTAACCATCTATTGATAAATGCAAAAAATTTTCATGAATGCTATATATTGTGTCTATTCTTTCTATACACACATTTACATACTTATATATTTTATCAGTACCCCAAAACTATTGATCCTCGACAACCTAAACCTGCCTACACCTAAGAACTCCAATACTATCGTGTGAGAGGCAAATCATGTACTCAACAACCCGCTAGGTTAATGGAGGTGACTTGTTGCTCCATAGGAGAAATACTACAAGTAGGGGAAAGCCCATAACACAGCCACTGCCAAGTCTCGAATCCATGCCTTTTGTTTTATCTCAAATATCAAACATGTCATCCAGAAACCAAGTGAACTTTGCCCTATAGCCGACTTTCATAAGTTTCGTTTGATTGTTTAAATAAAAGCTTTTTGTTGTTGACCTAGCCTACGTTTGTTATACGGAACTAGAAAAACTTTCTAAGACTATTGAAAATGATAATGATCTTATTGTCTTTTGCATTGATGAGACATCAAGTATGAGTTCCTTTCACACTTTTTTGGTAGGACACAAAATTGTAATTTCTCTTCTATTGACATAATTACTACTCTCGTTCAAATGCATATCTGTCACAGTATAATATGTTGTGTCATGTCATGTTATGTATAACAAACGAGACATTAATGAGATTTATCATATATATACTATTTTTCACGAGGGATGAGGGGGTAGTTGAGACTTTTTGTCATTACGTATAATCTAAGAAGGGAACTAGCTAGTATTGAGTCTAACATTTTCATAAAATATATTCTCAAAGATTTATTAGGTTAGATTTGTTAGATTTTAGGTACTATTAGTAAACTATAAGATACATATTACAAGGTAAACTTCAATTATATATGAATTGTTCAATAAAATCTACTTTTGATGGTGGTCATTTTCAATCATCTACGGTACATAAGCTATTTTATGTTTAAGTTGTAGTCGTTATTTTGATAAAAGTAAAAAACAGAGGATCCAAAATACAACCCCACCCTTTACAGGCTTTGCATGTGGCCTTACCCTATAGTGACATGTAATTGAATAAGAGATTGATTTTGTCATATCGATATTTATTGAGTTAATACGTAATAAATATTAATTAGAAGAGTTGTATCTATCGCCGATATTTAGACAATCTTTTACATGTGGCCATTTGCAAGAGCATTTACGTGCTCGCAGCTCTTATACATCCATGTTTCAATAAGCATTTAATGTTGCATGACCATGCATGACCATTTCCATATGCTAAAATATACCCTTCAAGTTCTTTATGATGTACGGTAAATTACAAATGTCAATTTTTTACAGTCGCATAAGGGTCCAAAGGTAAGTTTATTATTACAATCTTCTATATTAAATTCTATAATTTAAATGAGATATTGAAATTTCTTAATGAGAAACTTAATCCTTGGAGAACTATAGAAATCAAGGGAGGGAAATTTCAAATATCTAATCTCATTACCTTTTTCTGTAAGCAACCGATAAAACTGTATCTCATATTCCCAGTAAAAGGGGTATATTGTATTTACACATACACATTCCAAAAATTAGGCTTTACAACGACGTCCTTCATCACCGTGAAAACGACTTTCTTGACTTTGAAGATGACGATGACGTTGCTGATGATACTGACGTGGACGCGCTACCAGACCCGAAAAACACATCGGAGAGAGCATTCCCCATGTCCTCCGGCGCGAACTTCACAACTCCGGCGAACTTTCTGTCGTTTTCCATCTCAACCCTATGCGCATTGTAGAATTCTCTGTACGCCGGCAATAACTTTCTGGCGACGGAAACTTTGATCTCATCACGAAGCTTACCGTCTGGTACGACGACGGCCAACTGCTTACGGTGAGCCTCTTCAAATACCGTGTTAATTTTCTTGAAACTATCTCTTGCTTGCTCCCGCGTCATTGCCGAAGAATTTTTAGGAACGCTGTCGATGACGTGGCTCCATGCTAACCGTTCGTAATTGGCGGCGAATTTTTTGACTTCTGTTTCGCGTTTAGTGATCCATTCGTCGCCGAGAAGATACCGGAGATTTGATGATCGGACTTTGGAGAGTATGTGTTGGAGGTTGTTGGCGAGGAATATATATGCGTGAGAGACATCTTTGTAGTGCTTCGCTTTGCCGTCGAGTTTGCAAACAAGGACGAATACGAGCCAAGCTAACCGGGAGGATACCGACGGCGATGGAGAACTGCTGGAGTATGATTCGCCGAAGAATGTTTCTGGCATTACAGATTTCTCCGGTGGTGGACTGTCGATTAAGATATCCGGTAAAACGCTATAATCTGCGAGGAGAGAGAGGTAGTTCATGGTCTCCATGGTAAACATGTGAACTCCGGCACCAGCTATAGTAGTTTTCAACGATTCTTTATTGAGTAACGTTTCAAACTCGTTTAGATCTGACCGCACCAATTCAGCAAGTTTTATCAGTGAATTGAGAGATTGATTCACTACGGAAGACGTCGACGGGAACGAGAAAACAGACACGATCTCCGGCCATCGGCTAGCTATTGCGGTGTACATATCGAGAGTCCTGAAGATCCTTTCTGGTGATTTCTTGCTATTTTTTGAGACATTTTCTGGAAATCCAAACAGAATGGAAGCCCCTTCTTTCGTAATTTCTGTATAACATGTTTCACGGATGGAATCGGAGGATGCAAAAACCTGATCGCATAGAATTCTCTCTCCGTTGAATAATGTTTTAACAGCAATTTTAACAGCAGCCAACCAGTTCTTGATTTTGAGATCCAAAACCTCCCAATCCATCTTATGAACATGAGTAGATTTCAGCTTCTCCACGCCAAGCTTGTATATGCCTTCATCAACTATCGATTTTCGTATGACTTTGTAAATTTTCACACATTCCTTTCCATAACCAGACGAAATCATGCACTCTGCTATCAACTTGAGATCGACCATGACTCCTTCCGCCGTATCTTCGACTTCACTTATCAATTCTCCGGCAACGCGTACCTCGTCATCAGACTCATCAGCAAAATCCGACAAACTCGACCTGGTCGAAGTTCGAGAAGATCGAGTTGAAACCGATTCTGGATCCAATTGCGCTCGATTCAAGGACAAAATCTGATAAAACTCCTTCTCCAAGCGCTTCATAGCGATCTGCATGAGATGCTGAGCCCTAACAAGTAAATCAGAGGTTGAGTTTTCAGCAACCAAGGCATGCATCGCTTTATGGAGCTTGTTAACAAGCTTGATAAATTCCAAAGCCTCTCGGCGGTTGTCATAGAAGAGGGAAGTAACCTTGGCATAAGTGGAGGACTCTGGATCCCATTTGACGATGACAGGCTCGGCGACCTCCAATGTCTGGATCATTACCGAGTCGGACAAACTTCTACTGGGAGCTGGTGGTAAGGCGAAACGTGAAGGTGAAGGATAATGAGCGATGAAAGAAGATGAAGATCGCTTAGGTGAGAAACTAAATTTCTTCATGCTCATGATGAATTTTGTTTAGATGTGGAAGAGAAATTGATTGAATTAGGAGAAATAAATGTTATATTGAAAGTGTGGTGTTTGAGAGAATAAATAACGTAATAGGGTGGAGGAATGTAAAATTTGGAGATAGATAGCGGGGAACGTGGGAGGGGTATATATATAGAGAGACGGCCGCAACAGAAAAGTATGCGCTTTAAAATCTCAAAAATACGATTAAATTTAAAATGGGGTCTCAAAAATACGATTAAATTTAAAATGGGGAGTGATTTATACACTCCCTTTTTTAACCATGTATAAGAATATAATGTATTTTATGTATAATATACAATCCCTACGGTATATAAACTGTTGTATATCATTAAAAATTGTTATATACGATCACTTTCCAGCAAACGCGGTATTTTAGAATTTTCACGTAAGTTAATAAGTATACCTTTCTTTTTCTTTTGACTATTATGTTTGACCTTTTATTACCACATGTACGGATGTACGCGATTTTTTTATTAATTGATTAGTGTATCTCTTTCCCTTTCTTTAAAAAATATGGTAATGTGTTATGCTTATCTTGTTTAGACAGTAGTCAACCGATGCATATATTGTGTTTTAGTTTCGGATTGCCTTATAAAGGAATATTTCCATTTTCAGAATAAATTAACTTAAAGCACATGCTTTAGAAACCTATGCTATTAGCTTCCTAATTTTCTTGTTATATAATAATCTGGCATTTCATTGATAATCGATTACTTTCGTTAAAGTATGCCATGTCAAATGTTAAGCAAGTGCCAAGTGGAGACCCAAAATTAATGAGTCAGGGGTGACGTGTAAAAATTGCTTATGCTGAAAGCACACCCCGTCTTCTAGTTCTGTCTATCCTTTTCCAGGAAGATGGAGTTGTCTTCTCTCAAATGACCAACCAATTTCCATACAATGCCTTCCTGTTTCTCCTTACTTAAAGTTTCTCCTAGGAAAAAACATGTTTTTGTTATTTTTACAAGGACAAATTACAAAATCGATTTAATGACTTAATTGTGAAAAAAAAAAACATAATGTCAAAATCGATTTTTTTTTAAACTTAATGTTGTTGTAACTTGTACACCATGTATTAAAATTTATATATACTAAGAATATTATTACTTTGTAAATGTTTTACTAAAAATTTTAATTAGTATTGAAATAATTTGATTTTTTTTAACTCTTTGTATATACCAAAATGTAACTTGTACACCGTGATTTTTTTTAACTCTTTGTGTCAATATATGATATGCTTTATTCGTTCATTTGTTACTTTATTTTAAAAATCAAGTCTTTTTTTTAATTGTGAGGACTATTAATATTTATAAACCAATTTTGATTCTTTTTCAAAGACAACTTGTGTTTTAAATAATGTAATTATTTGTATGAATAGTCAAAACATATTTTTGTGAGTGTTCAAAAGTTCATTCATTTTACAAGCTTGTAAATAGATATGTATATAATTATTATTTTGAATATTGTAATAAATGATTTTATGAAATTTTTTGAATGTTGGAAAGAATGAATATATGTGCTTATTAAATATCGGAATAAGTAAATATTTTTTACTTTGTTAACGACTTAGGTGGAAGTGTATTGGAGACTAATATTTTACGAGAGTTGTTCTCGACTAATATATAAATATTTGTTCCTCTATTTATTTAGTATTAAATGTTGTTTTATATGTAAGAATATATTTATACACTAAACTGTGAGTTACTTGTTTTATATAGTTATCCGATTATTTTAGGTTATCATTTTCATTTTATTACATAAGCGATACAAAACAGTAAATTAAATTCATCAAACATCTGAAAAAAAATCCAAACAATCTAATTGTTAATTTACAACTAATGGGTTAATAAGATCATCCGATCAATAGACATTTCTAATTCATGTGGCGCTAGTAAAGGATGCACCCATTTAGTTCGATAGGTAATTCGGTACACTTCATAATAAAAGTAAATATGAACCATGTTGCTGGACTCCAACATATTTATTGATCGCTTTGTTGCTAAAGCATGACCGTTAGGTACACCACTAGTTTTTCATATTCCACATCAACATGTATCGTTACTTAGGTTAACAACAACATTGATCATACAATCTGTTACCTCAAACTTCAAATGCAAGATGTAATTTTCTAGTCGCATAGCTAACTTACGTATCCTCTTTTGAATTATTCATGATACGTAAGGGGTGAAATCTCCAATAATCCCCTTACAAATAGTATTAGGATTGTTATTATTGATTACAATAAAATGGTTACATAATTATAAAACTCAACATATATGTACCTCTTATATCACTGCGATCTCTATACAAAACTTGAACTCTCTTACGGATAGCCTCCATGAGGGTTGTTATCGGTACGTTATCTTCATCCATAGAAAACATGGTGACGACATCGATAATATCAAGGGTCATTATATTAAACTGAATGTTTGGAAAATAAACCCTTTCCCATTTCACATGACCAATATTGTCAAGTCAAACACCTTAACTTGGTAGTAGTTGCTTTAGCATAGCTAAATTTTCCTAAGAAGTTGTCTCGCTCTTAGATCAACATGCCTTCCAGAACAAACCTTCCAGTTTTCGAGCTTTTCTTGTCCTAGATAGCAATTTCATAAACAAATTTTGAACATGGTACCCACGATATGAATCTGGGAAAACTTGACTAAGTGCAATGTAAGTATAGTTATACATATTGGTTAGGAAGGATACTTCCCTTACGTTCATTGTACATCATTTAGCCTCATAAGGAACTAGATCGCATATGCTCCACTTTGTGTTATGTGTTTAAACCACGCGCTATGGGCAACGTTTGATCGTTATCATCCATTGCAACTACTACGAACATTATCTGTAAATATTTCCTTTTAAGAGGGTAACTGCCTAATAATATCATTCGTCGCAAGCAACTCAAAAATGTATGCATCTACAAAAATATCAAACAATCAATCACAACAGTATTTATGAAACTGTAACTACACACAGAATACTGATATATTATAAAAATATCCTACCATACATCCGAGAGCAACATAACAAAATTCAAAACGGTCTGTCAAATCTTTCTTCACGTGGGTAATTAGATAAAGTAATTGTTCTTTGCAAGTTATGCAAGGTAGCAGCCTAGCAGGTGGGTTGGCAAAAATCTCTTCCTGAACTTCAATCATTGAACTCATATTTTTAGTTGCAAAACAGGCTTTTCTCGGTAACAATGCGAGTATTCAAATTGGAGTGGAAAATATCAATTCTTTGAATTCTTACTAAAGAACCATTGTATAATCTACATTAAATGTGACAGATGTTCGTAGTAAGGACATATGATTATCGCAATACGAATATCTGAATTTCGTAGTCAAAGTATAAACAGTAAAGAATTCTAAATTTCGTTGTAAAAAACTATGATTTTTGCAGTACGAATGTAAAAAATTCGTATTCAAAGTAAAATAGTAAAAGGCCCGAATTTCAATGTATGGAACCATGATTTTCGCAATACGGATTTCTGGAATTTTTAGTCAAAGTATAAATAGTATACGAATGTCTAAATTCCATAGTCATATTATAAACAATATAGAGGTCTGTATTTTGCAGTACTTATGTCGGATTATTGTAGTATGAATGTCTAAATTTCGTAGCAACGTATAAATAGTATAAAGGTCTAAATTTAGTTGTACGAAACTATGATTTTCATAGTACGAATGTCTAAATTTCGCAGTTCAGGCATCTTATCAGCACGGTAAATTAATGTCTAATAAATATCCAATAATCTTTACCATTTTCAACACCTAGCGTTTAACTGGAACTATAATTTTCCTTACGTATATTCCAAATTTAATTTACCCTGAAAATGGATACAAACATACCACTATGATGGAGTACTAACGAGGAGCTTGCATTCATACGTTCTTGGTTTAAGGTTAATGAGGATAATATTATAGGTCCACAGTTGGGTTTTCAGACATTTTGGAGGCGCACGATGAACTAATTTAACTATAAAGTGTGTTGTGAACGAACGGAAGAAGGTCTCAAAAGAAAGTGGTTGAATTTTCAAAGAAATGTTAAAATGTTCAACCGCATTTATCAAGAATAAAAAATGCGCAGCCAAATGATGATGATGTAGAACTTTTTGAGGCAGATAAGGAGCAATAGAATTTCCAAAGGACTGAAGAGACTTTGCCCATTAAGCTTCTTTGAATGTTCTTTAAAATGCCCCTTTTATCTAAATCATTGTGTATTGTGTATGTCATGTCTTTTGATATGTTTTTGTTATGTAATATCCTATGTGTGGTTTACTATATACGTAATATTATTTTAGTAGTAGACACGCGTGATTTATCTTTTAGTATAAATTTTGTGGAATGCAAATGTTTCACATCTTAAATACGTTTACTTACATCAGTAGGTCATAAATGTCTTCAAAACTTTCAAAAATTCTTGTCAAACTCAACAATCTTCAACCTCATCAGTAGGTCATAAATGTTTCACATCATAAATATATTTACTTACATCGTGTTCGGTTTCAATTTTTTGGTTTTTCGGTTTTTGGGTTTACGGTTCGGTTTTTGCTCATCCCTAGTTCAGGCTATGTGATGGAGTAGGTGGACATTGTGGTGTAGGAGACATACCATAAAATGGGGTTTGTTTGTATGTGTATTCGCTTCTGACCAATCGATCATTTTTAAGGTCGAATATGCTAAACAAAATACTACTGACTCCCATAAGGAACTAAGTTGGCATCATCGAGCAACATAATTACTTCTCGGCAATATGTATCATGTTTTTTTACCACCATGTGCATCATCATTGAGACATATACGAACATCATCATCACTAACGTAATTATAAGTTATTGGATCTACATACAAGATGGGTCGAACATTTTGTAGTTGAGAGATTTTGATAGCTGTCTGATGATTGCTACCTCTTCTGTTGGATCGATTTTTTGGCGCAGCCTTTTCCTCTACCAGTAAATCATATATCACTAGAACTTTGCCTCTATATCGATTTCCTCCAACAATTAATTGGTTTGTTGCATTGTATTCTATAGTTGGAACGTCTACCACCAAATCATTATTTATCTGGGTGCAGGACAGTCGAAACTTTCTTAATGACCATTTTCAAATGTTTTACATCACTTCTATCGACTATCTCAATAACATATTTCAATACAGGGTGTTGGAAAGACAACCAACATTAGGTTTGTTCATCATACCCGTCTTCAATTTAACCAAATGTAATAAACCATAAAATTCATATTTGTAGGAAAGTCTACGTTTTAATTTTTTATAAATGACCTAACGTAATGAAGTTCTTCATTTACGGATTGTCAAGAACCGTGGACACAAGCTACAACAAAGTACTCATCTAATCAATTAGAAGTAATTTTTTCTCCCTTTTGTTTCTATTTTTTCCTCAGATAAAGTATATCAAAAACAAATATGTTAATTTAGACAATTTAATTTTTTTCATATTTTTTTTATAAAATAACCATTATATGCATTATACGGATGTCTGAATTTCGCAATACAGATACATTTTTTCTCAAATTATTTCCAGAAAATACAAGTTTTTATCAGAAAGCACATGCATTTTTGCAGAAGGTACAAAGATTTTCGTAGGAGATACCTGCGAACAAGTACCACCTGAGAAAACAAGATTTTCACAGGAGTATTATGCGATTTCGCAGGTGCCCCTTGCGAAAACCTTAGACCACAAATGTCGTTTTCAAGTTTTTTATCTTATATACAACTTTTTTGGTCCCTACATATTTTTGCAACCGCCAAGGATTTTCGCAGGTGACGTACTGCGAAAATCTAATCAGGCGATGTTGTTGATGATTTACATAAGCCATGCGAATTTTGTAGGTTTACGTTTGCAAAAATCATGATTATTTTGATCATTTGTTTTTTTTAATTCAAAGTAATTGTATTATAATTTATCAAAGAAAAATTCTATTTATTTCTATTAAATTCTTCTAATTCATAAGATATGTGGAATCTATTAATCATCTTTCTTAATTTTATCCTTTGTTTTTGACACTTGTATTGATTTTGATTTATCGGGTAAGAAAATAAATAGATAAAATTTTTTTGACACTTGTATTGATTTTGACACTTCTCTTTTATCAAAATTTTCTCGCCTTCCGCGTTTGGGCTCTCGCTCGAGTCTCGACTAGGAATTCCCTTTTATTAATACATTATAGGGATAATGACTTGTAAGGGTAACGTACTTCTGAAATTGTTTACATTTGGTCACTGAACTTTTTTTTGTGCTTAGTTTACCCATGAACTTTTTCAAATTGTTCACATTATACCATTATGACCGGTGATAGAAGGTTTATCCTGATTTGGAATCCTACGTGGCATTCTATAAGACTTGAAAGGGTAACGAACTTTTAAAATTGTTCACATTTGGTCACCGAACTTATTTTTGTGCTTGATTTACCCATGAACTTTTTAAAATTGTTCATATTATACCCTTATGACCGATAATAGAAAGCTTGTGCTGATTTAACATCCGACGTGACATCAGAGTAGGGATGAGCTCGGTCCGAAAACCGAAGCGAACCAGACCGAAACTGAAATGGACCGAAATCGAATTATGATTTTTTAAAAACAAAAGACCGAAATGAATATGCATATTCGGTTCGGTTATTTTGCTTTTCGATTCGGTACGGTTTTTTATGATTAAGAGTAGTGTTAGGAATAATCATGGTCAGGGGACTGGACCGAACCGGACCGAAACTGAATTGGACCGAAACCGAATTAACATTTTTTAAAAACCGAAAACGGGACCGAATATATATATATATATATATATATATATATATATATATATATATATATATATATATATATATATATATATATATATATATATATATATATATATATATATATATATATATATATATATATATATTCGATCCCGGTTCGGTTCGGTTTCGGTTGGTTTTCGGTTCGGTTCGGTTTTTCCGGTCCATATGCTCATCTCTATCAGAAAACTGAGACATAAATAAAGGCCGGTGGTCTTCAGTTGGGGTTCAGATGTCGAATCAGTACAAACTTTCTATTATTGGTCATAAGGGTATAATATGAACAATTTTAAAAAGTTCATGGGTAAATCAAGCACAAAAATAAGTTTAGTGACCAAATGTGAACAATTTTAGAAGTTCGTTACCCTTCCAAGTCTTCTAGGATGCCACGTAGGATTTCAAATCAGCATAAACCTTCTATCACCGGTCATAATGGTATAATGTGAACAATTTTAAAAAGTTCATGGGTAAATCAAGCACAAAAATAAATTCAGGGACCAAATGTAAACAATTTCAAAAGTTCGTTACCTTTACAAGTCATTATCCCTACATTATACTATAAGATCGTTATGGAGCCTATCAAATTTTTATTTGAAAAGTCCTTCCGGAAGGAGAATGTCAAAGTTAGCGGAAGTAGGACTCGCCTTCATTCAGCTGGTTTTTCTTTACCTTTCGTTTCACCCTTTATATGTGTGAACTCTATTCCCTATTTTTCAAATCCATCCAAATTTATATATATAATATTTGTTAATATAATTTCAAGTTCAAACTATTTCAAAAATGCATTTTCACATTACATTTATACATTATATATTTACATAATACATTTTTCATTTCATATAAATATGATAGTTAACTTATTATATAATTATATAAAGGTTTTTATTATTGATCAAATACCGGAAAATACTTATATAAGCCTTTAATTATTATAAAACAACTTAGCCATCGGTTATTAAACAACTTAGCCATCGGTTTCTAAAGTATAGATTGAATAAAGACTTTTAGGTTAATAAAAAGAAAAGGACAGTTGGATGTAGTAGGCACCAGAAAGCAAACACGGGAACAATATTGGCAACTACGTACAACCACATATAAAATGATTAATTAGTCCAAATATGTCTCCTATTAATTGGTCAACTATCTTAACTTCACATATATTGACTATATTGTTACATTTATATAGAAGAAAACTTGTGAGCCGAAGTGAACTTTATCATTTGTACATGATTTCTACGATGTTACAGTAAACCAAATTCCTAACGTTTTTGTCTAACAAACACCTATTGGCTATTACTTTGGTTGTTAAATGGATATACTGTTTCTCCTTAAAATGATTCATATTTAAATTTCTAATTACTCACTAAAATATCTATGTTTGGAAGATTAACAGTAGGATAACTTATTTTTTAACGTCTATAACAAGATGACATGTCCACTAACTTCACGAAAAAAAATGTTTGAGGACTCTTAAGATTATTTTTTCTGACACGAAATGATTTTATATAACAAAAAGCTCGTGAACTTTATCAGCAAATTCGCAAAAATACTCAACATAATGAACTTTTGAATATATTTGCGGGTTTAATATACTTTTCACGGAATTGAAAGTTCTTAAAATCGGCTAAAATAAACATTTCGGAAATATAAACGAAATAAGGTATAGCAAAAATAGTTATAATATATTTTTGGGGTCCAGATTGTGGGTTCATATCTCTTTAAAAACGCTTTTTACACATGAAATTTGAAAGTAGAAAAACATAGACTTCTAGTATTTGTTAGTTCTTGAACACACAATTTATGCCTTAGAAACCATACACCTAATTGATTTTTGTTACACCTAATTATTATATTTACAATTTTTCATGAAATATCCAGATTAAGCAGTTTTAATATCTATTTTTTTTCAACATCACGACAAGGATATAAACTAGGAGATTTTTTTTTTTTTTTTTTTTGAACGGCAAATCTATCCTACTCCTACTCCTAAACTACTCCTTGTTATGTTAGTGCTAGGGTTTGAACCCATGACCTCCTTATTAGTAATCACATTGTTAGCCAAATGAGCTAGCCCCAACTTGTATAAACTAGGACATACATTCAAATTTTCACGTTTTTAAGTATTTTCATGAATTTATTGTAAGAAAAAGTGTTTTTGTAAAACAACTTCCCGAGGTTACAGATCGGCCTTCGTTTGTAAAATAGATAATCATTGATATACGTCAAAAACATAATTGTACACCGGGATTCTAAAGATGTTTTTTATGAATTATATAACTCTTAAAGTTAATGGTTTTAAGTTATTAACAATCATTACAGTTGTCTGATTAGTTATTTTCAAATATTGTAGGTGCTTGGTAATAAAAAAAAGCTTCTAATATGTCACTATTATTTTTAGGAACATAGAGTATGCTTTATAGTGGTCATTGGTGACGTATGTATTATCTCATGAGGTGTGTGATTACGTATCGAGCGTGCATGCAAGCATTTGATTTCAAAGAAGTTGACAAAAAGCTGCTAAAAAAATATGGTATTAACGAATAAATTAGTAACTACACAGTATGTGTCACTACACAGTATATGAAGGATGTACATGAACACTGTTGCGAAAATATTTGGAAATAATATTATATTTTTTACATGGACACTCTAATAACTTTTATATGGACACCCTAATAGTTGTTAGATAAAATCAATTTATTTGTATCATGAGATGGTTAACTTAAATTCTTTTTTATACATATCAAAAAATATTTTGAATT
This sequence comes from Cichorium intybus, assembly GCA_023525715.1. Classification (NCBI taxonomy): domain Eukaryota; kingdom Viridiplantae; phylum Streptophyta; class Magnoliopsida; order Asterales; family Asteraceae; genus Cichorium; species Cichorium intybus. The sequence continues at coordinate 14,683,949 of CM042014.1, read as the reverse complement.
TATAATCTTTAAGTTATCAATTATAAGATGGAAGGTAAAAAAAATTAAAAGAGACCAAAAAACAAAGCAAAAACCTGTAAATAGCAAAAATGTGATATTTTTAAATTTTCAATTGATTTTTTGTATGGTCATTAATGTTATATTGTTTCATTGACAATAGATTCAATAACAAAAAAGTTTCAACTCTTTTATTTTATCACTTCAATAAAATTAGAGACATTTGAGTTTAATTCCTAAATTCATCACTATACAATAATCCTTTTTCTAATGAACATATTTCATAAAAGAAAATATACGTAAATTCGTGAAATTATGACATAATTTTCCAAGTGTCCATTCCGGAAAAAGTAATGTCAAACGACGAAACATAAAAATCATCAACACGACGTAACATAAGTATTTTTTTAAATGTAGACAAAAATTGGGGTAACATAGTTGGTTACTTGGTTAGGCCGTTAGGGGATATGCCTTCTTAAGTGTTGTGGCCCGGTTTGAGTCCCATGAGGCCCTTAATATTGTTTTTTACGCAATTAATGAAAAAAAAAAAAAACACATACATTGGGAGTTGCATATGGAACCTCGTTAGAGACGAGCACTTTAAATAATTTGGTTGAAATTAATTTTGTTTACATTAAAAAAATATTTGTAAATTAGACAAACTCACTAAAATACTATTTTTACGAATCAAGTAACTAGAAAACAAATTTTGTGAATAAGGTACCGAAAAACGATCAACAATCAAGTCTACAAATCCATAAATTGTTTTCGATGAGTATGTGGTTATTTTGTTATATTCACTTTCCTGTTTGGTCATTTTTATGATTATTTCTAACAGTATGGACGGGTAGTTATGAGTTTGATTTCACTTAGCATTCATCATAAACATGATATGTCTATCTCTAGTTAGAAGATTTGTCTATTAAGATCAACAAACTCTAATTAGTAATTCCTCACTACTCTCTCTTGAGATGCAGAGAGAATATTCACTACATAGTGTGCTAAATCTTTCGATTACTAAACTCAACTAATGAATGCATTAAGCATATGAATGTTCCACACACTACTAATGCTTAGTTGGTATATATCTATTTAACGTCTCACACAAGTTCAAATATCTCAAAATTATTAATAAACACTCTTTTAAGCAATCGAAACCAATATATATGAATGAAGTATGACTGATTAATAAAGCAAAATATTAAGAACGCAATATTTGACTAAGCAACAAATGCTACCAACAATAAATATGCAATAAATATCTACAAATTCATAATAAAATAGATATTTCATCCAACAAAGAACCACACCATATTCTCAAGAACATCAAACTTACACATGCTATTTCAATACAAATGCAATGAACACTCTCTTAAATAAGAAGATCTTCTTACTTTAAATGTGCCATACAACCGCCCTCCATAATCACTTACCAATCGATAATTATCTCCCAAGTGTTTCAATTATATTATAAGACCTTATAAGATCACCTAAAGCCTTGATAAAACGTATGTGTGAAATTCATTTTGTTTTCAAGTTGTAATTTCATTAAAACCTCAATGTGTCATGGATATGACTTGCAATGTTAGTTGCAAGTCACCAAATGATACCTCTGTTCTTCAAACACATAAAAACTCTCAAGAATAACACTTAATCAGTTCTTGATTGATGTAGAACCAGATTATTCATACAAATAAAACTCAAATCTCACTATAAAACACTCTACACTCAACTAACTAACATAATCTAACACATCAACAAAACCAAGTCGATTTTGTGATCTAATCGGTAAGAACTAACCAAAGAATGGCTAGGGTTTTAGTAGCTGAAAAGTTAAGAGAGAATGAGAGAATTTTTGTGTGCTTAAGATGAAAAATGAACTCTCCACAAGCTTATATGTCATCGAGTTATAACTCGGACAACAAGATCCACCCCACAGTAACTTCTTAACTCCACAGTCCACAAGTTTCCATCATAAATAGCTTCAGTTCCTCAATTCCCTACAACCTTCCAAAACCTAAAGCTAATTAAGTTACTTTTAATAATAATAAAATCATACATTTCTTGTCAGATTGATGAAATATGAAATATATTTCATATTTCAACACCATCCATCAACGTAAGCAGGAAATGCATTGTATAACCCAAGTTTTTCTGAAAGAACATTATGTTAATTAACACCAAGAGGTTTGGTGAATATATCAGCAATCTACTCTAAAAAGTCAACATTTACCACCTTCATTATAGCATTAGAAACCTTATCTCTTACAAAATGAACGCCAATTTTTATATGCTTCGTCCTTCCATGTAAAACTAGATTCAAAGACAAAAATAGCATGTCGGTTATCACAAAATAAGCTAATTGGAACTTTATATTTAAGACCCAAATCCAACATTAATTTTATCATCCATAAAATTTCACAAGTCATTTTTGCAAAAGCCCTATATACTCAGATTCAGTTGGGACATTTCAATTGTTGACTGTTTTTTGTTTTTCCATGAAATCAAATTATTTCCCAAAAACAAACAATATCCGATCACAGAACGACGAGTATTAACACACTTTGCCGAATCAAAATCAGCCGAAGCGCTTAATAACAATTCATTGCTCTTGGAAATTAAAATACCCATCTCAGGACACGATTTTAGATATCTTAAAACACGAATTGTACTGTTCAAATGTGATTTCTTAGGAGCATGCATGAATTGACTTAAAGTTTGGATTGTAAAAGAAATATCAGGTTTGGTATTTGTTAAGTAGATTAACTTTCCAACTAGTTTTGGAAATTCAATAATGTTTTCCAATAAATCATCATTAGTATTAGAACCTACACTTGAAATTGTAATATTAATAGATACGGGTGTTTTTATAGGTTTTGCAAGCAAAATATCAATCTTATACAACAACTCTAGACAATATTTACATTGAGACAAACACAAACCATCATCAATTTTTACAAATTCAATTCCAATAAAATATCTTAAAGTCCTAAATCTTTAATCGAAAACTGAGATTTCAAAAACTATTTTCCAGATTCTATTTCTTGTTCATTATTTATAGTTAAAACTTAAAACAATATCATGATATCATCTACATAAACCAAAAGTAACACAAACACATCACCATTTTGTTTTATATACAATGAAAAATCATTTCTACTTTGTACAAATCTAAATTTTAACAAATAATATGTAAGCTTTCCATTCCATTTTCTAGGGGATTGCTTTAGCTCATACAAGGATTTTAGAAGTTTGCATACATGTTTATCATTTTTTGAAAAATATCCAGGAGGTAAGACCATGTAAACTTCTTCCTCAAGTGTTGCATATAAAAAAGCATTACTAACATCCATTTGAAAAAGACTCCAATTAAATTGAATAACCATTGTGATAACACACCTAACAATAACAACCAGAGAGAAAGTCTCATCCAAATCGAGACCTTCTCGTTGGTTGTACAAGGGAAACAAGTCTTTCCTTAAAATGTACAATTTCTCTTATGGATTTGTATTTTAAAACCCACCTGCAGTCAATGGGTTTATAGCCTTTAGGAACATCTGTTATAATCCACATTCCATTTATGTTTAATGCTTCCATTTCATCGTTCATAGCTATAATCCAATTAGGATCCTTAACTACCTCATCAAAGCTACTAGGTTTAAAATACTTATTTAAGGAATCAGCAAAACAAGCATAATTTGAGTCAAGATGAGCATATCCTACGGACCTTTCAATGCCAAACTTATACTTTCCTTCTAACGAAGTCATCATATTATGAAGGAATTTTACTGTTCCTACTAGACCTTCTAAATCCTAAAGGCGGTGTTCCTAAAGCATCATCGCACCGAGATGGTTCAAAATTTTCAAGAGTTGTATTCCCTTAGAATTATTAAAATTATCTAAATATTGTTCATGCCTATCCTCCAACTCGGTTGCGAGGGCCCTTTTGCCATCCTGAACTGTAACACCAAGATACTCTTTATATGTAAATATAATAAAAAGGGTAAATTGGTCATTTTACCTTAGAAGGGTAATTTGGTCTTTTGGACAGAAAAAGATTTGATTTGTAATAATATTTTGAGTTTTGGACTTAAAATGTTATAAATACAGGTTTTTGTCATAAAATTTGACAAGTGTGGCAAAAGTTTAAGAAATGGAACTCCAGGGGCTAAATTGTAAATTCTGGAGGTATAAGTAGTGGAAAAGCTCTCCCACATGTGCAGAAACTTGGAGAAGCTACGGGAGAGGGTTTTCTTTGTACGGATTCTGCATATGTTGAAGATTTCTTGAAGGTTTAAGCTAGAAATCCGAGTTTGGCTTTGAATTGAAGATTTGGAAGCATTGGAGGTTAGTAATTCAAGTTCTAACCTAGGTTTTTCTTGGTGGGTTATATGGATGAACTGAAATCTGTAATTTCAGTGTAATCTATGAGGCTTGCACATGATTTCTGGGTTCAAACATGTTCATATGATAAGAACATGTCATTGAAACAATTGATTTTGTTGATTTTGAAGTTTTGGGGTTTTTGGAACTAAGAACCCTAATTTCTGTAATTGATTGATTGAGTTGATTTCAAGGAGTTAAAACCTTGTATAAATGGAAGGTTTTAGTCTTGAAATAAACCCCATATGATTAAGAACAAGAATAAGAACTTAATATGTCAAAACAGTGTGCTACAGTGAAAAATCGAACTGAATCTGGACTGCCCAAAAAGAGCACGGTTCGTGCTCATTATGCACGAGTCGTGCATGTCCTGCAAATCAAAGTAGGATGCTATTTTATGCTTACACGAGTCGTGCTCTTATAGATCAATATTTTGCACGAGTCGTGCATCCATTCAGGGGGTTTTAAAGTTTGAATTTGATGTTAAACATGTCCAAATGACTTCAAACTTTAACTACAAGTTCATGATGGTTTGAAAAGTCTTGGAAAAATATTAAATTGAGAATACGACTCTCCGGGGGCACTGTAGAACAATATGTATGCCTCGGGGAAGTGTATAATTCATAAAAAGATGGTAAATGAAAAGTTTATCATCTAGAGATTGTTTGTAGTTGTATAATATTGGACTCTTATGTATTAGAGTCAACTGAAATGGTGGTTAACCTATGATCATTTGGTATATGAATAAATGAATAGGTACCGGACAAGTGCATGGATAAAGATGTGTAAGAAGGCAAAGATTAACGGGATACAATTGTAGCAAGTATCTAGGTGAGTAATCTCACTTATATCATATATGATATGTGTTGATTGGACTGTTACAGATTGAAACAGCTTTGGGGGACGAAAATGACAGTTTTAAAGATATATTGAAAAGACAATACCAGATAAGCCGTGAGTCTGAGAAAGACAAGCACGGAGCTGTGAGTCAATAAAAAGACGATATCAGATAAGCCGTGAGTCATTGAAATGACAAGAACGGAGCCGTGAGTCTAGGAAAAAGCGGTACAAATTCATGAGCATTTTGTGATGATACTTATAGGATTTTACGACCTCCGTGGCTATGAGATATGATCTGATATATTTGATATAGTTTTTGTGGCTAATAGATTTAATTTGATTTGATTTTAAATAGCAGGTTTTATTTGATTTAATGACCCAAATAACAGATTTAATATTGGATGATTGAATCCAAATGGTGCGGCCTTATGGCTATGATATTGGATGATTAAATCCAAATGGTGCGGCCCTATGACTATGATAGTGGACTTTGAATCCAAATGGTGCGGTCTTATGACCACGATATCGGGTTATTGAACCCAGCTGGTGCGGCTTTTAGGCTATGAAATAAATGATGAAACTGTTGGTGCGGCCTTAGGGCTATGACTTAAATGTTGAAAATGTTTTGGTGCGGCTTATATAGCCATGACATATGGTGCGGCTTATATAGCCATGATATTTGGTGCGGTCAATTATGACTATGAAATATGGGACAGAAACTGTTATGAGAATTTGAATGTTATTATTCTCTTATTTTGTAAGATTATTTGTATGATTACTCACTGAGCTTTATAGCTCACGTTATCTGTTAAATGTCCCTGCAGGTTAGCATGATCCTGATAGAGGAAAAGTTACAATCCGTGACTAAAGAAGTGGGACTTATAGATGATGTCAGTAGCAGCCTGGCTTTAAAAAGGAGATTATGGTATTTTATACACTCCTTGATACGCTTGTACCCGTTTTTGATAAAATATACCCCTTTGTTATGGTTTTATGTATTAAAACCTTGTTTTAAATGAAAACAATTTCAGGGGTGTTTTTGTTTTAAAAGTCGGGTGTTACATGAACCAAATGAGGGATGACATTATTAGTACTATCTTGCGTGCCAACATCATCGGGAATTTCAGAGTTGGGATTACTCGAGACAATTTGATATAAGCAATCAAAAAATTCATATTATTTATTCAAGACTCATGCGAATCAAAACAACAATTTTAAATTGTCAATTTAAGACAAAAATCGACTCATAGAAGCGCACATCTCTGGATATGAAAATAGATTTGTCATCAAGTCTTAATAACTTGTAACCATTTTTAAGCTTGAAAAACCAATCAAACACAATTATGAGACCTAGGGGCAAACTTATCTGAATTATTCAACTTAGTTGCAAAACAAAGGCAACCAAAGACTCATAAAAAATTTTAAACTTGGTTCTACTTTATAAACCATTTCATATGGTGATTTATCATTTAAAATAGATGTCAGAGTCTTAAGTATAAAAAACTTGTAGTTAGAATACTTTCCCCTCATTAATTCAAAGGTAATCCATACTGAAACAACAAGGACCTAACAACATTCAATAAGTGCCTGAGCTTCCTTTTTACAACATCATTTTGTTGTGGAGTATAAAAATGGGTTGTTTAAAACAAAATTTCCAAATGAAATAATACTTAATTATGACTTAATACAAGGTCTTAAAACATAAATTCTCGTACTTTTACCTCTTTTGACTATTTTGCCCTTTGTATCAATCATGTGATATTGTGAGCATTAAACTTTTCAACATCAATTATACTTATACCTAATGATCATCTTATAAAAAAAATTAGTCACTACAGTAAATAAGAAGTTAGAGATGTCAGTATTGAAAGGAAAGATCCAATAACAGTGGTTAAGAGGAAGTTATCCATTGACTAAGGATGGAATTGGTACGATACCAATTCTTTTTTCACAAAACTGTATTGTTGGATTAGGTGTCTAAGCCATGACTTATAAATTGTATTTATCTTATTAATTAAAGCAAAGTCCATTTGGGTTGCCCTCATAGCTAGAGGTTTAGCAGAAAGTTCAGTAGAGAGAAAGGTTGATTTATTAAATGTTTAATAAATCAATATAAATAAAATAAATAGTTTATTAATATATTAAAGTGATAATATATTAATTAGAAACTATATTAATTAATTATAAATTAATCTAGAATTAATTGGATTTAATTTAGTGATTAATTTAATTAATTAAAAGTGCAGGGACTGGTTTTGTAATTATTCAATAGTTGAATAATGACTGGCCAGTAGATGCCAGGTGGTGGACGAAATTGTGGAGGGAGCCTCCATAATTTCGAAACCTTAATTAGGGTTTTAGAGGCTTGGTCCATTTGAGAAAAAGGCTTGTCAAAAGTTGGGCTCCTCTAGGGTTTTGAATGTACCAACTGGAGGCTATAAAAAGGGAACCCTTGGGGAACCCTAATCATGTGCCACCTGTCACTCTGTCTCTCTGGAATTCTGTTTTCTCCTCTCTTGCTTGGGTGTGATCTCATTTGAGGCAAGACATTTGTGTTGTTGGCTTCAAGAAGAAAATCAAAGGTTGGCTTTTCTTATTTTAATTCTTTAGAAATAATTGTTGGCCTTAGGAATTTATGTTATATGTTCATTGATAGAAAAACATAGATTCTCATTCTAGGTTGCATGTGAACTTAGGATTTCTAGTTCATTGTTTGCTAAATAAGAACTTAGAGATGTCAGCATTGAAAGGACTTAGAGATGTCAGCATTGAAAGGAAAGATCTAATAGCAGTGGTTAAGAGGAAGTTATCCATTGACTAAGGGTGGAATTGGTACGGTACCAATTCTTTTTTCACAAAACCGTATATCGTACCAACTATAGTTGGTACTTAATTTTTGCTACAAGTACCGTACTACTTATACTTGGTACCAACTTGTTTGGTTACCAACAAGTTTGGTTGGTACAACTTGACAACGGTATATACCAAGAAATTACCTAAGTAATTATTTTAATTTATTAAAGAATTTTATTGAAATAACATTGGCTTATATTTATACTTTCTAGGTTTAATGTGGTAATAATTATCGACTAATGTGACTAAATGGCTAATAAACACTAAACCACATGACAATTGGAATATGATTTCGTTAATATGTATGTGTGTGTGTATGTATGTATGTGTGTGTATATATATATATATATATATATATATATATATATATATATATATATATATATATATATATATATATATATATATATATATATATATATATATATATATATATATATATATATATATATATATATATAAACGAATTGGTGGGAATGGTTTACCATAGTATCTCAAATTTTAAACTATTACCGTAGCATGATTACTTAATTAGTATGGTATTGTCAACCAAACATGTTGGCTACCAGACATATTGACTACCAATTTTATTGGTTCGGTTGGTAACATATTTGTGGGTTTTCTGTGGTACATATTTGACAACTCTACCATTGACCATCAATCTTAACTATATAATTGTCAATTTTTTAAAGGGTGAATTGCAAAAAAAAAAAAAGTCATTAAGTTTACACAAAATCTCGATTTTGACACTGTGTTTACCTTTTTGACAATTAAATCACCGAATTTTCTAAATTGTTGCAAATTTGACCATTTGACCGGTTAACCCGATTGACAGCTGACGTGACATGACGACCTATCAGTATTTAATAATGTGGCACTGTTATGACCATAATTTCTGATTTAAAACAACTTTTATAAGTGATAGATGATGTAATTAGTTTTTAAAGATACAAATACAATGTTTTCAAAGTATGATGATATACAGTCATTGTATATACCATATGTCGATAATTATTGAAAGAAATTCAAAGCATGTTTTAAAAGTTGTTTTGAAAGTAAGATGATATATACAGTGACTGTATATACTTTATATCGATAATTATGTTAAAAGTATAAAATATATATTTAATAGAGGTGGTAATTTTGACTTATATACGAATGAATTTGTTAATTGGGTTATTATTTAGGCAAAATGATATTGTAGCCCTACGAGCTTTTGACTTCTGTTTTAAAAGGTCCCTAAGTTATTTTTTTTGCTCTTTAGAGGCATGAAATCGAGTTTTACCTGTCTATTATGTCCCTTTAGGAGGTTATCCAATAAACATGATACACATTAACAAATTTACAAGTGGTGAGGGTAAATAGTCCACAACAACAACATGAAGTAACGTTTTGGCCATAATTGGCCTGGTCAAAATCAGATGGAATGCAGATTGCTGGTTTTCCTGTGTGGAGGTACCTAATCACCACAGTCCTCGTTTACATTATCTTCGTGTTGCTTGTTGCCTTCCCAGAAATAGTGTTACCGACGATGTTCCTCTACATTTTCGTGCTCGACATTGGGAACTTCTGCTACCGTCTCTAGTATAGACCTCACATTAACACTTTTATTTCCCAAGTTGAAGGGGTGCACCACAACGACCATCTACAAAGTGTGGCTAGCCGAATACATACCACAGTAGGTTACATTATGACCCAAGGGGAATAGATGTTGCCACTTCAAAGCTGGAGGGACCCTCGAGCCACTGCTTTCTGCCCGACGTTCTATTTAGTCGCACTGGTTGTGGTGTTCGTGACACCATTAGAGGTTATACACTTCTGATCGGGATATACACTATGAGGCACCCTAGGTTCCGCCATGGTCCCAATGCCATTTAACTTCTTCTGATGGCTGTCGACACATATTGAGAACAATTGTTACCCAATTATTAAGGATTATCAAGACATAATCAAATGAGTTATTTTTGATAGAAGAGATCCGGCAGAGTTATATTTTGAAAGACCAAAGAGCGGAGACATATCAAGACACCTTCTTGCTTTGTGGAGGACTTGAGGAGTGTACCTGGTGGTTGAGGTAAGGAGTGAATTTGGCTGTCGGATCGGAGTGTGGATATGGTGGTCTTGAAGAGCTCACTGCCGAAGATCTCACTACCGCCGCCGACGTTATTCCAGTCGAGTCCACGTGAGAGAACAATTTTAATTTTAGGGTTTTATATTTGATGCCTATATTTGACATATATTCGCACGTGGCATTTTTTTAATGAAACAACAAGGGGTAACCGGGTTACCCCTTCAGTTTTTCTATAAGGACTTTTTAAAATCAAAATACTTGACTTTATGACCTTATAAAGCAAAAATAATAACTTAGGGACCTTTTAAAACCAGAGTCAAAAGCTCATAGAGATACAATGTCATTTTGCATATTATTTATCTTCGTAGTCAAATAAGTAAAATAAAAGAAATTTTCAACTAAAATATAAAATATCATCATGTCACGTCAGTATCATATCATCAAAGACTACCAGGTCATGCAACGTCAGTTGACAACCAGGTTAACCAGTCAAATGATCAAAATTGCGAAAATTTAGTAAATTTAGTGGCTTAATTACAAAATAATAATAATAATAATAATAATAATAAGAGTATCAAAGTCAAAATTTTGTGTAAACTTAACGATTTTTTGTAATTTGCCTTTTTTTTTTAAATATCCCTTTTTCAATTTAACAAAAATATTGTGTTTTGGCCGTTGACTCGGTGTAACTGCTCTCTAGCACAACACCCTTCATCGCTTCAAAGAACCCAAAGACTTCACAGCAAACCCTGAAACCATAAACACCACTTCGACACCCATCTCCACTCTCATGTTCTTCACGTACTCATAACCCCGATACAAAAAAAGCTTAATTTTCCGAATCAAAGACCCAAAAACGATGAACAACATGAAGCAATTACATAAACAATCAATTGCAAATCAAAGAAGAGATGAAGAAATGCCCAGTAGTCAAACCCCACCTTACTCACCTAAATCCTTCAAACACCCATCATCCTCCCGATACATCCCAAGATCCATCAATTACATCCTCAAAGAACAACGTCTTCTCTTCATCCTAATCGGAATCGTGATCGGTTCCGCCTTCGTCATCTTCAAACCATCGTTTGCCACGATCAGCATAACCGATACTCGCAGTGAAAATCAAATCACGTCAATGCCCAGATCAATTGAGATCTCCCACCAAGACACCACCAGCCACTACTCTCGTCCTGTTAATCATGGAGTTGGACGGGTTCCGGTGGGTATCGGGAAGAAGAGGAGGCGTGTTGTGGTGACCGGCGGATCCGGGTTTGTGGGTAGTCATTTAGTCGATAAGTTGATTGCAAGAGGAGACGATGTAATCGTCATTGACAATTTCTTCACCGGTAGAAAAGAGAATGTTATGCATCATTTTGGGAACCCTAGATTTGAGTTAATTAGGCATGACGTGGTTGAACCTATCTTATTAGAGGTTGATCAAATCTATCATTTAGCTTGTCCTGCTTCCCCAGTTCATTACAAGTACAATCCTGTCAAGACCATTATATCCTTTTTTAGCTCTTTCTTCTTACAGTTATTGTTATCATATACATGCTTTAGTATATATAAATGTTAAAGTCTATGAATTTGAAGATCCTTGACTAGTGTGATTACAAGACCAATGTGATGGGCACTCTAAACATGCTGGGACTTGCCAAGAGAATTGGGGCAAGATTTTTGCTAACAAGCACCAGTGAGGTTTATGGAGACCCACTTGAACATCCTCAAAAGGAAACATATTGGGGGCATGTGAATCCAATAGGTGAACATTCACTCCAAATTTGTCAAACTTCATTTTCTTTTGTACATTTTTTTTCTTTATGTGTTTCTGTTTGTAATGATTCAGTTTCTGATATTAACAGGTGTCAGAAGCTGCTATGATGAAGGGAAAAGGACGGCTGAAACCTTGACAATGGATTATCATAGAGGCGATGATGTTGAGGTGATTAATTACTTAAGTGTCATTTTCATTAGTGGGAAGAAATCTCCTAAATTAGATACAAGAACTATAAGCTAACAAGGAGGGATATAAATAGATAAAGATACCATGAGAACATATAAATGTTCAACAAACTAATGCACTGATTTAGTGATTTATCTAGAGAGATTTGAATTCACAACTTAAAAGTCATAGAGATCCAATGAGAAATCGTTTGATTGTAGTACTCTTGCAAGTTGCAACACCCCTCCTTAAAGTGGAGCATATATTTATTTGCACACACCTAACCTGTCACATATAGATTTAGTCTATGATCAAAATCGAGGCTTTGTAAAGATGCATGCATCTTGATCCCCTGAATGTACCCAAAATCCATATACTTCCTTCTGAACCACCAATCCACTCCATGTAAGCCTCATCATTAGAAACTGCATTAAGAAAGTTTTCTTGATACCCAACTTATAAAGACTTAGAGATGGAACTGAATAAGCCTCATGGCATTTCAATAACTTTCTTGTAAAGATTGTATATAAACTCTTTACACACACACACATAGATATATAAAGATTAAGATGGGATGTCGAAAATGATTATATAGTCATCACCGATGAGATTTAGGTGCAGGGAAGGGTAGCTTGCGTCTGAAAAATAAAATAAAATAAAATAATAGAGTTAAAGAGAAAGTGTTATCAGGAGGGGCAGACGTGAGGTGCAGAAAATAATAGTTGAAGTGGTAGAAAATAGAACAAGGATGGGAAGAGAGGAATTATATTAGGGTATTTTTGTCCCACCTTGTTCCATCCTTTTCGATGGGACTAAAATATTAACAATTAGTCCCATTTGACATAGTCGATGACCTCTTTAGTTTTTGTTCTAATCCTATCAAACACTTTTTAAAAAATCATGTTCCATTCTGTCCAGTTCTGTTCCTTCCACCAAACGTGACCTAATTGGCCAAGATTCTGGCTTAATTGCCACCCTGTAAAATTTCCCCTTTAGTTTCACCTCTCGTTTGACATAGGTTAAGGGGTAATTTATAAAATTTGGCACTAAGTTGCCATTGTGATGGTTGAAGTCGATATAATTATAATATTTTCTTCTCTAATGAATGTGTTGCTATAGCAAACTTTACTCGCTCTTCTTGTGCCAATTTTTGTGACTTTTGTAAAGGATATGTATGATTTGCATCCTCATTGATCCCATATAACAAAAGACAATTTACACTGCAGGTCCGGATTGCACGTATTTTTAACACATATGGCCCTAGGATGTGTCTTGATGATGGCCGTGTTGTTAGCAACTTTGTAGCACAGGTAATACCCACACCTCTTTTTTTTTTTTTTTTTCTTATTATTTAATAAATAACAAAATATTACTTTCCTTAGTAACGTATCTCTGTTTTGCAGGCCATTCGAAAACAACCAATGACAGTTTATGGTGATGGAAAACAAACACGAAGTTTTCAATATGTCTCCGACCTGGTATCCTATTTCATATCAATATAATCATTTAATAACCGTCTTTAATAAGATTAAATATGAATAATCTTTTATCTTTTCAGGTTGATGGACTCATGGCATTAATGGAAGGTGAACATATTGGACCTTTCAACTTAGGAAATCCAGGAGAGTTCACCATGTTAGAGCTTGCTCAGGTTTCTCTTTCAATCTTTTTTTTTTTTTCTCTTCTGTTTTCAAACTAATACAATTGTAAAAAAAACTAGGTGGTGAAAGAAACTATTGATCCAAGTGCTACAATAGAATTTAGAGAAAACACTGCTGATGATCCTCAAAAAAGGAAACCAGATATTAGCAAAGCTAAATCTTTGCTAAATTGGGAGCCTAAAATAACACTTCGTGAAGGTCTCCCACGAATGGCGGCTGATTTTAGGAACCGAATCTTGAATGAAGATGAAGGAAAAGGCCAAAAATGAGATATTATTGATTATTGACTAAATACCAAGTATTGTATAGATTCAATATCATATATCTATATGTTTGTTTATTTCTTTCATATGTCCTTTTGTCTCCTTTCAATAGTAATTCTCACTTTTTCTTGACTGAAATCCCTTAAAGGGCATGTTATGTTTAGTGCAACAGATGTTGATGTATTATCTATAAAGGATTTATTTTTTTTGAAATTTATGCAATTATTCATTGGTTCATGTAAATGGAAAAAAGAAACCCCAACTTTTTGAGGTCCAAAAGATAGAAAAGAACATGTTGATTTTGATAAGTGGTTGGCATCTGATTCAAAGATGATTGCGGCTTGTGGAAAGTGGCTTTGTTTGTGTGTGAGTCCCTCTTCTACATTTGTTCTTTTGGAATATAAGAATACAATTCCCGATAATCATTCATTTCAATTCTATTCTTGCCACTTTATTCTTCTTTTCCAAATGCCTTTTTAGATTCTCTTGACAAAAAGAGTTTTCTAGAATGAATGCATTTCTTGTTTTTTTTACTAGTCAAAATTAGGGGTGGGGTATCGAATTATTTGGAATCAGAACTCAAATCAGTTCTGGTTCCAAAAGCCTAATGCATGCCCCTAACATAAATACCCCTTTTTGTAATCTTGAATATAAACCATGTATAATTCTAATCAAGAAAACATAGTGTGTGCTTGTATAAGTTGGATAGCTATTATCTTTAATTTTGTGAAAGAAATGAAAGGATGGAGAGAAAATGACGAAAATGTCCTTTTAATATTCTTGCTTGAAAATGAAGATAGGTAGTAAAAACAGAAGAGGTTGAGTTGGGCCTTTGGGGGTAAAGGGGACAATCTTGAAATACGTAGGGCACGAGAGAGATGGTCAGGTCTGGCACTCTCCTCATGGGGTTCACTGTAACCAATCAGTGTACTTTCGTGAACTACAAGTGTTGATGCACATGGTACAACTTCCACTGCCATCATCATGTGATGGTACAAGTTAAAGAATGCACCATGACCACATCTTTTGTCATCCATATCGCATCTCCAATAGATATACTTCACCTACCTAATTCGTTATAACTAAATATAGGCAGTCACTGACCTAACTTACTGTCAACACTAATTTGGTAATTTACAACTTTTGTTGCATTGGATACAAATTATTTTAAATAATTGTTATGAAGTTTGCAATTATGACTTCTTCTTTTGGCATTCCCGTCAATGGGATCTCTTTCTAATTTAAACAATAAAATGTAAGTTTAGTATTGTATTTCAAAACCAAAAGTAAAATAAAATATAGATATTAAGTAATGTATTTCTTTTGTATAATGGTATATATACAGTGGAAATACGAATTTTTCTGATATGGTAAAAGAAATTAATGAATATGGTATTTATTGTGTATGGATGTATATATAGAGTGGAAACAAAAAGGGTTGGTCCCACCTTTTTGTCTTTCAACCTAGGAATTGAACCGTTACATTGTTTTGATGTTTTCTCTTTGAATGCTTGCCACCCCACATGACCTGTGAACTGTTCGTTCTGACCCCATGTCCTGTGGAGTTTTTTTAATTTACTTAAGCTCGTTTAAATTTATCCTCCTAAATACAAAAAGTTAAATTATAATAATGAAACAAAAGTAATTTTGTATTGATGGGGTGTGTGAAACAGTCCAGAGAGCGCCTTTGTTCACGTTTACTGAAATTTGCAGGGATCCCACTCTCAAAAATAATATTATTTTATTAAGAAGTTTGGTTCTTATGTACCGATTATGATTTAGAGTTTAATTAATGGTTTGCTTTGGTAACAAGTGTTGTATTTTAACATTCTATACCCGATACAATCATTATAATTGAAAAAGAAAGCTAGTACTTGTAAAAGGTGAAAATTCGATAGAATGTACATGATTTTAGTTGTTTGTAAAGAAAACCTGTGGATTTGTCATGATTTGCAAGAAAAGAATAGAGTTTTTTTCTTTTAAAAGCATGATGAATAGTTTAATACTGATACAAAACATTAAATACAGTGGGTACAAAGGCAATGGCTTGTTAATAAAACTTATCCTAGTTTTGTTAGATCACCTATTACCATACTCGCTTAAAAGAATATAGATTCTATGGTTAAATAAAGAAAAATTAGAAACAAGCATGACATCCAAACTTAAGGTAAATGTTAAGAACACACCTTTTAGAGATATAACATTTTAGATATGAATTTGTTGATGGTTAATGAATATTTATATTGATTGTTCTTTGTAAAAAGGAACATTTTCATCTAATTAACTATATTCAGGTCTGTCAAAACTTAGAAATTCTTGGTTAATTGATGATTGTGGTTGGTGTGGATGTTGGGGAATATAATGTTTTATGTGTGTAATCAAATCGAATGTTGTATTCCTTTACTTCTGGGCGTTTAAGGGCTAAGAACGAAGATTTTGGGCTAAAAACCAAAAGGCATGACTACTATTCATAGATAGCGGCACTATCTGTGAACAGATAGCGACACTATATGGTTTGTGATGGAAAAGACCACAATTTTGTTGTATAAGCTGAAATGGTGCTACATTATGACTAAGGAAGGTTTAAACTTTATTTCTCTATAGATAAGAAGTAATCAGGTAGCTTGAAAACATCAAATCTACTTTGCTTTTGATCATGGACACAAGGTGAGTAACTTTATTTAACCTCAATTGGTTTTCTGTTGCTTGCTATGTTTTGTTTATGTATATGCATATTGTATGGTGTGCTAGATTTAGTATCTTGGTTAAGTTAGTATAAATATTAAATAATATGTATGTTGGTATAGGAGATACTTTTAAGAGTAATTAACTCTAGACATGAGGGGTGTATTCATAGATGATTATGTTTATATGTGGTGAAATTTATATGGTGTTTTAATAGTTGCATAATGGATATTTTGAAACTATATGGTGTTTAAAGATTGGTGATATATTGTTGTCAGGAGACGGGTGTTAGATCTATGGGTTGGTGGAATACCCAAGATTCCTTGGTGTGATGTGTGTAACGTTGGTATGGTGTGTATGGTGTTGATGTGGTGTATATAGTGTTGGTGTTAAACTTTATAATGTTGGTGTTAACTCTTATAGGTGTGGTGTTATTATTAAAGATGACTCTGGTGTTATTATACATATATTTTGGTGTTCAGTGTTCAAGTGACAAACAAGTGGTGAAAACTAAACTCTTGGTTAGACTTCTCAAAAATTTACTGTTGGATTATACTTAGTTGCAGTAGAGTTTGAGAGGTTTTCTGCAACTATGAACTGAAAATCCTAAGTTCACATGCAACCTATATAGATCTAGGTTTTCTTCTAATTAAACATATAACATATCCTAGAAAGCCAGAAGAAATTAACTAAAAGAATAAAATAAGAAAAACTAACCTTTTAGGATTTCTTGGAAACCAAGCAGCACAAATGTCCTGCCTCAAATGAAGTCACACCCTTAGCTGAGGTCTTGGCCGAAAATTCCTTGGGAGAGAGAGTCAAATTTCGTGGCTCTAGGGTTAGGGAGAGCCTCCCTATTTATAGCCTCCATGTGGTGATCAGATAATCGTTACAGATAAGCCTTTTTGAATTCGAATTAAGATAAACTATTATTTTAATCATTCAAACACCATTTATCTATAATATATATATATATATTTCGAAAATATATATATCTATATATATATTTTCGGCCACCACATGGTCACTAACACTGCCACTTACTCAACTATCGAATAATTACAGTTTTAGTCCCTGCACCTTTAATTAATCAATTTAACTGCCAAATTAATTCCAATTAATTCCAGAAAAATTTCTAATTAATTATTATAGTTTCTAATTAATATATTAACACTTAAATATATTAATAAACTATTTATTTAATTTCTATTGATTTATTAATCACATAATAAATCAACCTTTCTCTCTACCGGACTTTCTGCCAATCCTCCAACTATGAGGGCAACCCAAATGGACTATGCTACTATTAATTAGGTAAATACTAATTATTAGTCATGGCTTAGACACCTAATCCAACAGTCTCCCACTTGGATAAGTCTATGACTAAAATTACCAATTTACCCTCTAATTAATTTAGCAACTGTAGCTTCCTAGAAACTGCTGCCGAACTCTGACCTAGTCAGTTCTGTCCAAAGATAAGTGATCATATGATCCTTCGTCCAACAAGATATTTTCAGACACGAGACATGGATTGAGATCAATCTCTGTCTGATACTCTGTTCCCCGATTTCCGATTCTGCTTATGACTTTAGAACTTCTAATTGAACACATCAATTTAGTCCAGGCTGGCCAGCACTTTAGTCAACTTCAAAATCATCGAGAGGCCTACAGATATCTGTTTCCCATCAGGGTCAAGGAACGAATAAGCTTCGACTCATATGCTTATATCTTTTACCAGTCAAATCATTCACAACAACATGTTTTATAACATCGAGTTACCGATGCGTTTTCGTATTATCAATGAACAACTGCCTTGTAAATTATAACTCATATCTCTCTACTTGAAGATCATAGGATATTATCGTCTCAATATTGCTTGTGATATAATCCATGAAGCAATCTATTGAGCGTGGGTTTATCCAATACTCAAATCTCTATTTCTAAGTACTCATGAATGTTGTAGCAATCCTATTGCTATGCCTAACTCCTTAGACAGTCTACAAATCAATTCACGACAGTCTTGATTCAATACTTACTTCCCAAAGTATGAGCGACTGTGGACCTTTCTGAATAATTAAATTATTCGGGAAGTAAAACATGCGAAAGCGAAACATAAAGATCTGACTGGCAGCTACTCCTGCTTATTACCAAGTCTCCACAAGGTAATCACCAAGTCTGGTCTTGTCATAAACTATTATCGGTTTCAAAAATTTCTTTTAAACTTTCAATTCTAATTTTGCATCTATGTCTTTATGAACCTTACACTCTTTCTATGTATCCAAAGTATCTTATACTTGTACACTTTATTGTAGATGATCCAATCGGATGCTCATCCGATAACATCTCAATATGTTATCCTGTCAATTTCTCTCCTAACTCCATTCTGGTAATGTGTACGGTGACTTACTATGGTTTTGGGGTCTTTAGTCTACTTGACTGCACCCTAAGACTATTTCGAGGTGCTATGATGTGCCGGTGAACCACACGCGCTCCATCAGAATACCATCGAGATTCTTTAACCATCATGTCCTTCAACATCATGTCCTGACGTTACCCATTTGAAAAACTTTCAAATTAACACTATCACCCCAATCATTTCCTAATGAATTCTCACTTGAGTTCAAACAATCCATCCAGTATACCTAGCCAGGCAATGTCCTGAATCCAACTTACTATGCCCTAAGCATTAAGTTATCAGGACATGTTCATGACTTTATGATCGATCCAAAACTTGTGGAACCCGATCTAATCCTATTCCAAACCCTTTCGGAGTCTAAGGATTATTTATAATCCTTTGTGTCATGATTTTCGAAAAACTATTTTCCTTTTGGAGACTTTTCTCGTGCATCTTGAATCTTATCAAGATCATGCTTACAATGGCTAGGTCTATGCTGGTGATTTCATCTTTCCAATAGATGACTGTGAATTACATGAGTATGTTGCACCTTCTTTATTTCTTTCATGCCAAGTCATCACACTTTGCAATGACAAGAAAAAAACTTTTCCTAAGTCTATGTATCTTGAATCTCATCAAGATCATCTTGGCAGAATCTGGATCTATCTCATAGACATTTACAACCACCTGAGTATGCCGTATTTCTATTAAGGCTTTCATAGCGATCCGTCTCTTAACACCAAGTCATTACACTTTGTAATGAAAAGAGACGTTTTCTAGAACCATTATTTATCCCACATGTGGGGATAGTGGATAACGGCGACTCCCACTGGCTTTGACACGGTTATAGGCTATTCACAAAATCCAGAACTTATGGCACATTTTGAGAATCCAAACCTTTCTGACATTTTAATGGAAATCTTTCAGCCCTTTCTCAAAATCCAATCCTATGGCATATTTTGAGAATCTGAATATCCTTTCTTGCGAGATGCCCGTGGGACGAAACCCAGGACTATTCACCTTTGTACGGGGACTCTCTTTGTGAGTCTCTATTAGTGTGCCGGTGATCCACACGCGCTCCACTAACGATTCACAATGTACCGTACAGTATTCTTTCAGATTCCATCCTCTATTGAGATTACTTCTCCCGGAATCAATTACTTGACTCTGAGTATCGTCTCACTCAACCAGATGTTCTGAAGGTATGTATTTGTCCATGTTGCTTTCTTTTGATGATTCAGTTACTCCCACTGGTTTTTAGACCAGGTGTAGAATCAATCAAAATTTTCACATAGACTGTGTCTCGCCCTAAGGTTCTCTTGTTTGGTAGCAACCGGGCTCACCAATGCTTCCCAATAGTCGGATTGTGAATCCGTACTAACTATAGTGTTTTACCACCAATCGGTGTGTCACCCCAATCATAGCTACTTATGATGGTGATCAATACTACTGGTCAAGAGAAGATTATGTCAGTTGTAGAACAGAAATTTGATTTCTGCTCCAAGCCTAGTGATGACTAAAGGTTCTTCCACTTGGCTAATCCTGAACTCATTCAGGACTGTCCCAACTCCCACTGTTTCCTTAAAACATGAGTTCTTTCTAAAAGAGCTATTCTTTTAGAGTTGTAGTGGGATAGCCAACGAAACGACATTGCTGATCAGGTTCAGGCTAGTCATGAGGTTCAGACGAACACTACAGGACCCTGGAGTTTCACTGTACAAGTAGGATAATCCCAGCTTTACATATCAGACAGTGTCAGCAAGACCTACTTAGTCTAGGATGTGGTCGGAATATGGTTTATATAGACTGACTAGTATAGAGTTCAACTTATTTAAAACTAATTTGCAATGTATCTCATACATCGAGGATCGAACTGTTTCGACCAATGCTCCATTATCTTCCTCAAGACACATTATAACCATTAATGCTCTTGGAAGAGAATGAACTGTGAAACCTTTTTCTCAGTTTATGTTATCGCTCAGGTTCTGTGAAACTTGTACTTCCTTTGAAGTCCTTGGAATTTTCAAGGTTTCAATTCAATTGCTTATCCCGATAAGCAATGTCATATTCATCATATCGAATGATGAATATTGCGAAGTACAAACAATTGTGTTCTATGTCTTTTACATATCTATGTAGACTAATGACTTTGTTAACTTTGTTCAAGACTTGCAATCTTCAGTTGACTCTAAGTCAACTGATTCCAAAATCCCATCCTCTGGATCTTTGGGTGATTTATTTCTTGCCACATGTGCTTTATAAAGAACTTAATCATCATCTGACTCCAAGTCAGACGATTCCAAAGTCCTGTCCAACTGGACCTTTGGTTGATTCATTTCTTGACACATTAAGAAATCAATTCATCAAGTGACTCTAAGTCAAATGATTCCAAGGTCCTGTCCAACTGGACCTATGGTTGAATTGATTCTTATAACTTTTGTATTAACAATCATAAATGACATAATTCTTGAATCCAAACACTTTGGATGCATCAACATTCAAGTTATTACTAATCATACATTCAACACATTCATATAACATTTCAAGGATAATTTCAGACAACAGGTGTTAAAAGAAAATATGACAATTTTATTAAAAATAAAATCCTTGAACAATGTAATAGACAATGTCAAAAATGTATCTAAAGACTAATAACAATATTTAATATCTATCTAAACTTCAAAACTGCACGAGCTGGATATCCAATCCATATGTGCTCCTATGCACCAGAGTCCCGTGCCTTCTTGATTCCCTGCATACAAACCAAAATGCGACTGTCACATTATGTATCAAGAAATCTTGGAACAGGAGTTTTGAGGTTTTTAGATATACCTGAGCTTTCAAAAGAGTTGGAGCGTCTTCCAATCTTTCCGTGACTGTATCCGATTTAGCGGATTCCCAGTTTGAGACATGTCCAGTCGATCTTGACCGTTTCTTGTTACGTCTCTTTACTAGACTTAATCCAGAAGTAGCTGAGCCATTGGAGCTATGCCTGTCCAAGAGTGACTCGTATAAAGTCAACAGTGGACGCATTTCCATGAGGGTCTTTTTCTGGTTTTCCTTTCTATACGTCTGAATGAACAGATCGTACTCATTTGTCAGCGAAGCGAGCAGGATGTTAACACTCTCCTCCTGACTCATGGGATGACCAAGTTTATATAACTCGCCTATGTACCCTTCAATCTGAAGAACATGCGAATTGATGCTACTTCCTCCCTTTAGCTTGCACTCTGCAAGTCTTCCGAGGATTCTAGCTTGTTTCTCTTCAACTGGTTTTTGGAACCTTTCCTCCACCAGTTGCATCAACTCATATGGCCCCAAGGATTCAAAATCCTTGCGGAACTCGGGGTTAATGGTTGATAGCATGAGGTCACGAATCTCTTCGGATTCATCATAAGGACCTTTTATGATGACTTGTTCCGGTGGAACTGGGATCGGATACTCGGTGAGATGTAGCTTGCCAGCAATGCCGAGACCCAGTCTCCAATTGCGAAGCCATTCTTTACAGTTGAGGCCAGTCAGCCTTTCCATATTAAGCAGGTGCAATCTGATGCTTTCAGAAATGGGTGAAGGAGGAGAAGGAGGAGAATTGACACTTGACATCTATAAAAGAAATAGAATTTATTAGTTTAACTGTTCCTTTTAAATAATTACCCAATATATTATTTATTAAGGCTAGGATCCAAAATACCCCAACTATGGTGTGAAGAGGGATGCCGTAATCACAACATAATGGTCATTAAGGTAGATAAACACTTATCAATTTCATCTTATGAAATTCCTAGTTCTGATGAGATTCATTAAACTTTTAAATGGCATGTTTAATCTCGGATGTGCCCCACTGTTTGTGACTGGGATGCCGAGGATCACAAACTGAATGTGAATAACCATGCAAATTAGCTTGGTACTCTCGGGTTAATTATCATCTCTAATTGATGTGCCGGTAAACCACACACGCTCCATCAATAATGATAATACCCGGGAAACCCATTGCAACTCTTTATGAACCCCTATTGGCGTGCCGGTAAACCACACACGCTCCACCAATGTTTCATAAAGTGCAATGTGCAATTTCATGGATTAGCACCAATTCACATTTTCCTAAAGTAACTAGATATGGGATTTTATTAAGTGTTCTAGTACTTTGAATCATTAACTTTTAGTGATTATTAGGTGGTCCTATCATACATGTTCGGCTAACGACCCTCCACTGATCAGGCGAGCGGTGGGCGAGAGTGTTCACCCATTAGACCGCCATTTTATAGGCAGTCTCCTTATACCCACTTTATAGACCAGCTTCGTGAATGAGGCCTACTAATGATTTGACTAACCATTTTAATCTTATACATATAATAATAACTCCCTAATTATAATATATATAAGATGTAATTTTTTAAACCATTTAAAAATTGTTTCTGGTTTATCTTTTAATTTATTGCCAATTTAAACTATTAAATTTCAAATTAAATTAAACCTTAAAATGGATTTTAATTATCTTTTAATTAACCAATTAATTAAATTAATTAAATTTGATATTTTAAACATTTTAAAATATTTTAGGATTTATCTATTTGATTTTCGCCAATTTAAAGCAATTAAATTTTAAATTAAATTAAATCCTTGAATTATCTTTTAATTACCAATTAATTAAATTAATTCAAAAGTAGATAGGTTTATCAAATTAATCAAATTAATTAAAACATATCCTTATCCCCTAATTTTCGATTTTTAGGATAAAGGGTTTTAAGGTTTATCTTTTAAACAATTTAAAGTTACCAAAAATAGAATACCTTCTAACCTAATCCACAAAAAATCGCCAAATCATAGGGGAGGGGCTAGGGTTTCTAAAACAAACCCTAAATTTCGAAATTGGCCACATTAGGGTTTATAAACAATTAAACCCTAATTTTCAGGAAAGCAGTTATAGCAATTTAACAAGAAAACACACCAAATCGCTCTGATACCACTGAAAGGTTTTCTGCAACTATGAACTGAAAATCCTAAGTTCACATGCAACCTATATAGATCTAGGTTTTCTTCTAATTAAACATATAACATATCCTAGAAAGCCAGAAGAAATTAACTAAAAGAATAAAATAAGAAAAACTAACCTTTTAGGATTTCTTGGAAACCAAGCAGCACAAATGTCCTGCCTCAAATGAAGTCACACCCTTAGATGAGGTCTTGGCCGAAAATTCCTTGGGAGAGAGAGTCAAATTTCGTGGCTCTAGGGTTAGGGAGAGCCTCCCTATTTATAGCCTCCATGTGGTGATCAGATAATCGTTACAGATAAGCCTTTTTGAATTCGAATTAAGATAAACTATTATTTTAATCATTCAAACACCATTTATCTATAATATATATATATATATTTCGAAAATATATATATCTATATATATATATTTTCGGCCACCACATGGTCACTAACACTGCCACTTACTCAACTATCGAATAATTACAGTTTTAGTCCCTGCACCTTTAATTAATCAATTTAACTGCCAAATTAATTCCAATTAATTCCAGAAAAATTTCTAATTAATTATTATAGTTTCTAATTAATATATTAACACTTAAATATATTAATAAACTATTTATTTAATTTCTATTGATTTATTAATCACATAATAAATCAACCTTTCTCTCTACCGGACTTTCTGCCAATCCTCCAACTATGAGGGCAACCCAAATGGACTATGCTACTATTAATTAGGTAAATACTAATTATTAGTCATGGCTTAGACACCTAATCCAACAGAGTTATCATTAAGCTTTTTGCTTACGGTGTTTAGTTGTGGTGTTTTGCAGAAATTAGGTGTAGTAACACCCGACTTGATCACGGAGCGATCTTGAAGGTATCCAATTGTCGCTTCCAAGGCATCAATTATCATGTTTTGAAATCAAAATTGTACTGATTTGTTAAAATGTTTTGTATATATATAAGTCGATGGAGATGTACTTTTTATCTAAAACTCAATCAGGTCTAAATTAGCTGTGGCACAAGAAACTTTTATATTTAAACTTCAAAATAATTTCCAAGTTGTCCAATGATAAGTTGGTTAAAGGAATTCCAAAGATGAGGTTGATAAAGTACAAGCAATGTTTTGCTTGTGAATTGCGAAAACAACATAATACATCTTTTAAGTCAAAACAATGCTCATCAATCAGCTCTCTCCTTCACATGGATCTTTTTGGGCCAATTCCCACTTAAAGCTTACGAGTAAAATATAATCTCTATTATTTTTTTTATGATTTTCAAGGTTTACTTAGGTAATGTTTCTTAGGATCAAAAGTGACACAGATGATGAAGATATCTACTTTGTCAAAAGTACAGAGATGGCTCTTGACAACAAGGTCAGACAAGCTTAGAAGTGTCATGAAAGTGAGTTCAAAAATAATGATCTTGAATCCTTTTACGATGAAAATTGAATTTCACAAAAAATTCCCATTGTTAGGACTCCTAAGAAAAATGGTGTAGCTTAACGTTGAAACATGACTCTAACGGAAGCTGGATGAATTATGCTAGTTTAAGTTGGAATGCATTTTCTGTTTTGGGTTGAAGCTGTTAATACTCAATACAATGTGCTACACTTAGAATAAATCGATAATTACCAAAATGCACTCTATAAAAGCTTATCGAGTTGTTAAATGAAGGAATACAGACATATCATACTTCCATATGTTTGACCGTCCTTGCTATATTTTGAATCAAGTAGATCAATTGTCAAATTTTGAACCCACATTTGATAATGGAATCTTTGTGGAATATTCATTTATATCTAAAGCCTTCAGAGTCTATAATAAGAAGAGATAAACTATTAAATAGACATTAATGTAAAACTCGATGAACTATCTCTTCCAAACTGCCAAACATCCTCTCAAGTCAAGGAAAGTAGGTTCCCATTCTAGAAGAGCTGATACAAAATACCTATGTTGTAGATGGCTTACCTATAGAATTCATTCTTTTCAAAACCCCAATTATTATCCCTTAATGTTTCAAGTTAATTCACTTAAAGCTGATCAATCAACTTTAAGTGACGTTGGCATCTCTTCTCAAACTAAAATCGAAGAAAGCAACACCTTCAACTTTGTCCAAAATGATATTGTTCATAAAGAATCTTCTGACAGTAATCGACGTCTTTGTAATCAAATTTCATATTATTGGTGATGTAATATATGGTGTCCAAACAAGAAGTGTAGCCACAAACAATTTATATATATATATATATATATATATATATATATATATATATATATATATATATATATATAGATATATATATATATATATATATATATATATATATATATATATATATATATATATATGAATTTTGTTTTAATGATCTAGCCTAAGAATATCACTAAAGCTCTCAAATACTCACACTAGATCAATTTTATGCATCATAAGCTTCATTAATTCAAAAGGTATAAGGTGTGGACTCTTATTTCGAGACCAATTGAGAATACCATTGTTGGTACCAGATGGGTGTAAAAACAAACTTGATGAAAATGGTATGGTAACCAAAAACAAAACAAGGGTGGTTGGTCAATGATTCACTTAGCCTAAAGGATTGGATTGTGATGAGACTTTGCCCCTATAGCACGAGTTGAAGGCTTGAAGCTATAAGGTTGTTTATGTTGAGCAAGTGTAGAGCCTAATATGAACAGGAGAAGTCCAGATAATCGAAGAGGATCGGCTGTCTGAAGCAACCAAAAACAGAGGTGAAGACGTGCTAGTGCTGTTGAGGTCTGCACCTCGGACGGATCCTTAGTCCTTGATCAAGGAAGTTCTTCGCTCCAGTAAGACTAACCGAAGAGGACCGACAGTTGGAAGAAGTATCACAAGTAGGGTCCATCTCACCCAGAATGACAACAACACTTTTACAGTAGATGGGTTAGAACCGAAGACATTTGGATCAGTAGGACTGAGGCTAACCATGCCTCGTCCAGATCAAACGATATGTCCTTAGTTGGGTATGCGAAGCAAGGCATCCAAGATATGCAGTTGAAGATGTTGGTAACCGAGGAGGTTACCAGACGAAGATGCCGTAAAGTCAACTAGGTGGCCTAGGTATGGAGTTACTGCCCAAGACCTTGCGTATTCGGGCATCTATATTATGCTATAAATACATCTCACTCCTCTTCACAATGTTGTATGTCCAATGTTCAGATTGTCAACATTGTGTAGGTGGTAGCCATCAAATCTCTTTTGTAAAATATTGATGTTTATCTTCATATTTCTCACTAGTCTACACAGTTGTGTGAGTTGATCGTTTGTTGAGGTGCTTAGTCATGCTTGTTGGTGCCCATTGGCCTAATAGTTTTTACGTATGATACATATAAAAAAATCAAAGTCTAATCAAATGAATATCAAGACTGTCTTTATTCATGGTGATATGCAATAAGAAGTATTTATTAAGCAACCCCTAGGATTTGAAGATGAGGAATTTCTTGATCATGTCTACATGTTTGACAAAGTCATTTATAGCCTAAAGAAAACTCTAAGGGCATGGTATGAGACACTGCTAGCTGACCCGGTTGAAATGGATATAAAATATGATCTATCAACAACACTTTATTTTATAAATGAAAATGTTCAAAATTGATCTTGCTCAAGTATAAGTATATGACATCATTATTGGCTCAACAAATGATCAGGCGATCAACATTATGTGGAAATTAGAGATATAAAGGCAATAAAGTTTGAATTGAGCATGATTGGTGAGATTAGCTTCTTTCTTGGACTTCAGGTAAAACAAACATCAAAAGGTGTATTCATAAATCAGATAACTACATTGTTGAGTTGTAAACAAAATGTCAAAACTCATATGCCACCATCTCTCAAATGTGGTATTGACCTTGATGGTAAGAATTTAAATCCTTCCTTATACACGAGAATTATAGATTCAATGTTATATTTAACAACTAGTAGACCCGACATAATGTTTGTTGAATGAAACCCCTGGTCTTTGCTATATTGGAGACTCATTTTTTAATCTAATAGGTTATTGAGATTCAAACTATGTAGGGTGTACCTTAGATGGGAAAAGCACATCAGAAGGATGCCAACTACTTGGAAACAAACCTATAAGTTGGTTGAGCAAGAAACAGACATCAGTTGCATGCTCCACAACTGAAGCTCAATATGTTACGACCAGAAGATGTTGTGTTTGAAATCTTTGGATTTAAAATCAGCTCCTGGATTATGAGATCAAGTTGATAAAGAATTCAATCTACCGTAACAATACCAACATCATCCATATGACTCACAATCTAGTTCAACACTTAAAGACAAAGCACATCGAGATCAAACACCACCTCATTACAGACAATGTACGGAAGGGAAAGATCGATTTGAACTTTGTTCCAACCAATAATCAGTTAGCTGACATTTCCATCAAACCATTAGATGAACAACGGATGGAATTTCTCATTAGTGAGCTTGATATACTATTTTAGATAGGTTTCAAATAAACGGTTGTACTCTTTGCGTTATTGTTGTACTATCTTGTTTCAATGTCACTCCATGTTGATAACCACTGATGCCCACTCCAAGCTTATAGTCAATATTGGTCACTCAGTGATGATACACAAGACTTCTTTCCATACTGATGTCAATCAAGCTGGCCACCCACACTGACATGTCTCAAACTGGAAGTCTGCATTGCTACCCACATTATTATTAGTCATGTTGGTGTCTTGAAGCTAAAACTTCTCGTTTTTTGAAGAATATTCAGGCAGTTTAATTCTTGAAGAGGTTATACTATAATTTGGGACAATAATTTGCTTCATTGGTAAGAATGATTTCTTACTATTGGGAATCCTGCCAAATTATTATACCCTAACGATGCAGTAATCTTTCGTCGTTAGCTCTTATTTAAGTCGAGTATCATAGTTAACCGTTTCTCTCTCTGCAAATTAATTTCAATTGCCTTCTCGTCTCTTCTCCCTCCATTATGCTCCGACAATCCTTATTTGATAAACTTAACCCATTTAATTTTCTTGTCGTGTCGTGTCAACTCGTATAATTAAACGGGTTGAAATCTCTAACACAAACACGCTTATTCTCATGTTGTGTTTGTGTCACGTCGAGAATTGTCACCCCTAGGATTTAGTTGATGATTGATTTAATTGCAAATGTCGAACCTAGTTGTTAACAAATTTTGTTTTATTGTCAAAAATTATGTTATATATATATATATATATATATATATATATATATATATATATATATATATATATATATATATATATATATATATATATAGGGTCTCGTTCCGGTGAGGACTCTTTTTTCAGTGAGGACTCGTAAGGACACCTTAAAAAAATTGAAAAAAATATAAAAAAAATACAAATCATAAAGTCGAGAATAGTATTATATCATGATAAAAAAATTGGAAAAAAAAATTTTGGATCATTGAGAAACTGTAATGATCCACAAAAAATTTTATTTTGTGGATCATTGTTTCATTATAAAAAAAATAATTATCCAAAAGTTTTTTTTCGATTTTTTTTCTCCAATATAGTACTATGATCTATTTTATTATTTATATTTTTTTCAATTTTTTTAGGTGTCCTCACGAGTGGTCACTTTAAAAATAGTCATCACCCGATCTTTTATATATATATATATATATATATATATATATATATATATATATATATATATATATATATATATATATATATATATATAATAATAATAAAATAATAATCTTTGAAAAAAAATTCTAATACGAGTGAGTTTTTCTAAAATCTTTTGGAAACATGATGGTTTTTCTAAAAGTAAAAAATAAAACAGCAGTTTTAAATAAAACCTTTGAAAAAATATTCCCATATTTATTATAAAAATATATCGTATCGCGTTATATTACGATGAAGATTCTATAGCTAGCTCAAAAGCACCAAATACTCGGCTGTAAAACTACGGAACTCATCATCTCACCATGAAAGCTATTGATATACTCTGTGCTTCCCAGGCTGCAACCTCCATCATCGAGTATATGGATCCCAACGACATTCATCAACAACCATCCTCCTCCTCCGGCACCTCCGCCGGCGGCCGAGCAATCGACCGCCACAATCCCATCATCCAAGACGAAAAAAGACTTACCAGAACCCTGCTCCCTTCTTCCATCTTACCCACCATTCCAAACAAGAACAAGAAGAATCCCAAAAACAACGATCAAAAAAGAAAAACCATTGCTTTTGCGGATGAAAATACCGACCAACAACTGATTACGAATAAAAATAACTATGTGAAGAACCCTACTAGCAGTAGCACCGTCGTAAAGAAGCAAGGAGGAGTTCTGCTTGGATGGGGTTGTACAAGGCCGGGTGATTTTATCAGTCCCGCTACTTCTTCAAGGTTCTTGTTGGCTGACAAAGCCTTGTCCGATCAGTTTGATCCTCTCTTGAAGCAGGTTTCTCCGCCGCCGCCGCTACCACCGCCGGAAAAACCAGACAAGTTCGACAATGTCGATTCTGTCAAGAAGAAAGATGATGGCCGTTTGTCATCTTCTCCTCCCAAGACGACGCCACGGTCGTCGTCTTCTTTGTCCTCACGCTCTTCCGATCAACAGGTTTTTCCTCATTAATTATTTATTAATTATTTGATTTACAAATCGTACAAAAGAATTTAATTTAATTATTTTTCATACTTTTGAGGAAAATGCAGCGCTAACTCTTTCGTGAGTTTACTACTTCCATAAACATAAAGACGCTTTATAGAACAATATTTGTTTTGTTACATATTTATAGATTTTTTAAGAACCATTATATGTGATTAAATATGATTGTGATTCACGAAACCTTTATATTTTGTAAAGCCACATTTGTTATGAATTTAATAATATAAAATAGAGTTTCTTACATTCAAAACAAAAAATAAGATGATAAATAAAGAAAACTTTGTGTGCATTATGATATGTATATTCTTGAAAGTTGAAAGTCCAACGTACTTGTATTAAAGATCGTTTAAGACTTTACAACACAATATAATGTGTAACCACATGTTCTTTTACATTATATATATGAATTAATACTAAAGTAGAATTTAAGATTATCTATTGGATGTTCAAATATACAAAATCATGCAAACCATAATTATGAATTAATAATCAATATAGACATATAAGAGCTTCAGTTTCACGTATTTTCCAAAGAAAAAAAAAAAGATATCGCATATATGTACCAAAAAAGACTGTTATTAATTTTGGTGGGATTATGATATATGAAATATGGTAATAAATGAATTCGGCTGCAGGTGGTTGTGTTAAGGGTGTCGTTGCACTGCAAAGGTTGTGAAAAGAAAATGAGAAAGCATATCTCTAAAATGGAAGGTACGCAAAATTTTATTAAATATAATATAAATTAACCCTTACGTCTTTGTGTTATTAATTTTAGTTCGTTTATTTTTAAAATAACGACCGGTTATAAATTTTCTTTGTTTTTGTATAATCTTATATTGACTTAAATCAATTTTTGCAGGAGTAAAAGACTTCAGTATAGACTTTATGGCTAAGAAGGTCACGGTTATCGGTGACATAACACCGTTAGCGGTTCTCACGAGTGTGTCGAAAGTCAAGAATGCGAAACTATTGACTCCGACAACAATTTCGTCACCGGCCGTCCCTCCGATAGAGTCAGATTTTTCTGAAATCAAGAAGAAGTTAGGGATTGTCTCATAAAAATAAAAAAATTACAAGAAAATGGTGTAGGTTGCTTTAGTCTTTTGATTATTTTGGTTAATTTCGTACACAACTTTTGGGTATTTTTGTGATTAATAATTAAATAAATAGAAATTGGGTTTTTCATAAGTCCAAGGTGTGACAGTAACACTACATTGAACTTGTTCTTCCCAAAAAATTTGTTTTTACAATGACCATTGTGGGAATCGGATAACCGTGATGTATGTATATATTTTCATGCTTTTTAAAGAATGTTTTTAAAAGAGACTTATAGAAAAGTTGAGCTATTTTATTTATAAAATACCAATGTATCTCATTTTTTCTGTTAGATGTTTGGGTTTTTTTTATTGGGTTTAGATAGTTCGTGTAAAGGTGTTCTACATGGTTAAATCATTTAACATAGTACAACATTAGAAAGTTGATTATTTCTAGAAATAAGGGTTTTAAGTCAGTGTGTTGCGACAAGACATGGATGCTTCTTTTAAGTTGTAGATATAGGAATCTTTTTGTAATTTTGTCATATTTTGTCATATACAGTGATCACTTCTATAACTTTGTTATCGACCAATTATATAACTTTTTTTTCCAATTTGGATCATTTTTGTAATTCCATCTATTCCCTACAAAGGGAGTATTATTGTAAATTTATCTCAGACAATGATATTTTTTAATTTTGTTACACATGTACAAGTAATTTTGTTATACATTGATCAATTTTTCTAATTTTGTCTTACATACAAGGACCATTATATAACTTTCTCTTAGAGACCATTTTTGTAAATCCATCTATTTTCTATAAAATGACTATTTTCATAATTCTATCTTAGATGGAGTTTTTTTTTTTTTTTTTTTTTTTTTTTTTTTTTTTTTTTACAATCGGATTATTTTTATAATTTTCTTACAGGGTCATTTCTATTTTAAAACTACAAAAATTAAAAATAAAATTCACCAAAATAAACATTATAGCTTAATATGTCCTTATATATAATAAAAATACAACTTCGTAGATATAATATATATAACATTTATGTATTTTCACATTTTCCAAAAAGTAATTCTTGAAACCTGTTTCTAATGTTTAACCAAAGTTCAAAAATTTTGTCATGCCAAAAATATGATAGGAATTTATCTATGCAAATAACAAAATACATAGACTTTTCTTAAAATGATCACAATTAGTGAATATCATATGCTATCAAACCGAAACCCTCAATTTCACAGTTTTACCAAATCAATCGTTAAAACATCACAATATTCGCAACGAGGACTCAATACAACATATATTAGCAATCCACTAACAACACATGAGATGAATTGAAGCATACTTTCAGATTTGGACATCTAGAGTTTGAAACCCTAAAACTCAAAATAACTAACCTTGTGAATTAAGAACTAGAGAACGCATTTCGGGTGTTAAATCCAACCTCCACAAACTTTTACTACACAAAATCCTTGATCAAAATGACCAAATTTCGCACCTTTTGCTATGAAAATAACTTAGGAGGATTTTGGTTCGTAAATGGGGTAAATGAGGAAAGCTGTCCAAATAACCCCACTGAAGCAGGTTAGCGACACTAACCTTTAAAGTTAGCATCGTTAACTTTTAAAAATCCGACCCGTGCTCTGAAACCCGACCCGTGTAAGTCTACTCGATGCTACTGGATGCTATAGTAACTAGAACACGACCCGTGTGACTTCTACATGATCGAGCAGAAGTGTTATGTTACGAAATAATTTCGGGATGAAATTCCTTTAACGGGGAGGTAATGTGACATCCCGGAAATTTATACCTAGAACTATAAACAGTTAATTCACCGCAAACCTCTTTATAACCAAACCTTTTGAGCTTCAATGCATACTTTGGAAAATATAGTGTCATTACGATTAAAATAAGATACGAGATATAATCTTACTTCCTATAATGGAATATCTCAAGCACAAACTGAAACCCTAGTTAATACGTCTGAAAAACTGAAAATAACTATTAACCATTGTGAAACAAAACAAGCAATCTAACCTCAGAGTACATGTTTCCCTGATTCCGGAAATATAAATAACATTCAAAACGGAGCTCATATGCAAAAGTTACGACTGTTATAAGAAAACAAGCCAAAACAAACCAGTGTAACACTGATTTTATTTAACTACATAAATCGTTTCGATCCGTTGAGGCACTTGCGCACCTCATATGGAAATTCCGAGAACATTATTGGACTCAGACTATGGTCTATTATTGGATTTCATACTCGAAATATTTTTAGCAAAAATATTTATAAAAGTCAAACGCTGGATGCTACGGATAATCGAACGCACATATTTAAACACGTTTTCCCAGTGTTCTACAACTCGAAAAATAAATCCGTTTGGGTTTCTGAAACCGGTGCACTCGGCTCGACAATTCTCCGGTCTCGAAAAAATTATTAGACATCGGGATCTTGCGCACGAATTATGTCATCCACGACATCACCTTCACCAACCCCAACTACTCCATGAGACTATAAATAAGAGGCTTTGCACCTCATTTTTCTTCACCAATTCACCAAAGCTTCTAGCTTTTTCTTTCTTTCTCCAATTGCTCTCCTTTTGGCCAAGAACACCACCACCATTGGTCATCGCTCCACTACCGTCGCACCATCACTTCGCCGCACAAAACCTTGTTGTTTTGTGGTGTTATTTCGCGGTGCTTCTCAAACACGATCGTTCTTATATCTAAACTGAATTCACGCTTCAAATGTGAGTGTTACGGCCCCTTTGTCTATGTTTTTATATATTATGGGGGAGAATACATGTGCAATATAAACATTTACCAATTTCATATCAAGTTTTATAAATGTTATTATAGCTTTATAAAATGTTTTCAATAAGCGAGTATTGTACTCTTTTATGTATATACTTATCAACATACTCGATTAGACTTGTCTATCCTACATTTATCAATGGCTTAGATAGTGAGACACTATTCATAACTAAGTAGAAATACTTAGACCCCACACTACTATAACCGTTAATCAAGCAGAGCGAGATACATATGTATAGATCTATACGGGTTGACACCCCCACCTATGGTTGTTAGCTACAACTTCGACTTGCAAATCGATGTAGGTGATACTTATCTTTTTCATTACTACGACGTCCATGAAGCGTTGTAGGGGGTACATTTCAGTCGAATAGCTCGGTTATAGGACTCAACTATAAGCATTGATGGTTTTCTCATAAACGTACATATCATTTATAAGTATGGTATTACTTATGGTTTTCAAAAACTCTATACAATTCATTTATAAGTATGGTATTACTTACGATTTTCAGCAACTCTTTACAAACTCATTTACAAGTATGGTTATACTTACAAAAGGAATACTTTTAGTTATTTTAAAAGTATCAGTGCTGTGTTTAGCAGAAAACCTGTAACTCTCACCAACCTTGTGTTGACCCTCAAAACTACATGTATTCTCAGGAAATCAATGAGACTTTCAGAAGATGGAAATCTTCACGGATTTCAGGCAACTTAGTTTTGTTATATCTGTTAAGGCATTTCATGTACTCTATTATTATTATTTGTAAGAACCATGTATTCAAACTTCAAGATGAAATACAACTATCCTTTGGTTTATTGTTGTACTTGTACTGTATATTCAATTGCATGTGATCCAAGAACTTAGTCGCACAGCCCGGCATGTTCCGCCGCCTCGGTCGGGGGTGTGACATATAATGTTGAGGATGTAAACTACCATTGGGAGATAGAAAGTGACTATCAATTTAATTTAGGAGCCGACTGTGAAAGGGATTGGTTTGAGGCAATGAGGAAATCGAATGACAATGTACAACCAAATAAATTACCAATTGATGATTTTACAAATGAAGTTGCATGTTCTAGAAGTGAAAGTGAAAAAGAAAACGAAGATGGTAGTAGTGATAAATTGGAGCCACATGAGAGGATAGATGAGGACGAAGTGGACATGGAAAATATTCAAGGCGTTATGGAACCACCGGTGGACAATGAGGAAGAAACCGGAGGGAATGAATACCCGGAGTCGTTAGAAGTCATTGATAATGAAAGATTCAAGAACCACGACCTAGAAATGACAGCGAGAGAAGCTTTCTTGGAACAAATGGAAAATCCAGTTATGTGCTCAAACGGGTCTGTCCACGAAATGGATTTCAAAGTCAGTGAGTATTTCCCCTGCAAGAACATTTTCAAAGAACAATTCAAAAGCTAGCTATTTATACATATCGTCAACCGAGAATGATCAAGAATGACGAAAAAAGAATCAGGGCTAGATGTCTTGGAGATGTCCCCGGGAAAAAATCTTCTGCAAAAGGGAGTGGTCAATGCTCAAAGGGGAAAAAAGTCAAAGCTGAGGATATTGACTGCCCATGGACTTTGTACGTGTCCCAAAAGAAACTGGATGAAAGATGGCGGGTGAAAACATATTTTCCTGAACACACATGTTTACCTAGTAGAGAAATACAGGCATGTACACAAGGATATATAGCGAACAAAATCTTCCAACAAGTTGAAGGAAACCCAAACATCCCCACTTCTGCCCTAAGGAATGAACTACAGAGAAAATACTAGATCAATTTGTCTTTTATAAAAGTTTTTCGAGCCAAGGTAATTGCACAAAATAGGATAAGGGGGACTACGAGAAACAGTATACAATGTTACGAGACTACGCCCCAGAAGTGCAATTGAGGAATCTAGGTACAACAATTAAAATTGTTGTGGAATCGTCTCCAGTTTTTAGCGCTGAGACATGAATTTTTAAGCGAATTTATGTTTTTTGGGTCCGCTGAAAGAAGGGTTCAAATTAGGTCAACAAGAACTACTAGGTCTAGATGGGGAGTTCACGATGGGTTCCTATCATGGTCAGGTATTAAGTGTAGTCGGACTCGATGGCAACAACGACATATACCCCGTGGCATACGAGATTGTTGAACGGATAACAAAGTATCATGGGCATGGTTTCTTGAATGTTTAGCGGATGACCTTGATATTGGTCCCAATACCAATTTCACGTTCATTGGTGACAGATAAAAGGTAATTTGTAATGTATAATTCAATATGATCTTTATTTTAAAACACTGTTACATCAGATAAACGTTGATTGGTAATCTATATTTTAGGGTTTTGATTTCGGCACTGTCGAAGGTGTTCCCTACGGCAGAACATTGTTACTTTGTACGCCATATCCATGAAAACATGAAGCTTCACTGTAAGGGTAAACCAATTAAATATTTGCTTTAGAAATGTGCTCGGGCAACGACAAAACCTCAATTCAAAACATCTATGGTCCAATTAAAGGCTGTGGATAAAGAAGCATATCAATGGTTGAGCAAAATACCACCAGAGCATTGGGCGAGGAGTTATTTTTCAGGTAATCAATGTTGTACCTTGCGGTTACTACTACTGTTAATCTAGGCAAGTGTATTATGGTATACTTGATTAGGGTTACATTGAATTATATGGTTAGTGTATACTGATAATCAATTGTAATGATACATCTGTAGGTCGTTGTCACTCAGACATTCTGTTAAATAACCTTTGTGAGGTCTTTAAATCGAAGATAGTGAATGGTCAAGACAGACCCATTATCTCTGCATTGTAATACATTCGAGAATACCTGATGAAAAAGATTGTGAACGTTCAAAAGATTATTGCAAAATGTGAAGGAATTCTCACCCCGGCAGCACAAGCACTGATGGATAAAATCAAGGAAGAGGCATCAAAATGCAACTGCATTTTCAATGGGAATGAAAGTACCAAGTGTCTGCTGATTTTGGCGAGCAGTTTGTTGTTGACATGAGAGTTAAAGAATGCACGTGTCGTAAGTGGGAACTCATAAGGATTCCATGTAAGCATGTTGTGGCAGCCTTGTGGAATAAGGCATCACATGATGAAAGCATTCCACATCCTGAGGAGATGGTGCATTTGTGTTACAGGTTAGACACATGGAAAAAATGTACAAGTGTACAATAGAGCCAATAAATGGACCTGATTTGTGGCCAAAATCTGAATGTCCAACCACATTGGTTCACCCAAAACATCACACTCAGGTTAGTGTATATGCAACCATCTTTAGGTTAATAATTAGTTTGTGTATGTTTAATGATAACCAACTTGATGTCATCACAGGCGGGAAGACCGAAGGTTAGGAGAAAGAGAGGGGTAGATGAACCTGTTACACAAAACAGTCAAAAGGGTTAGGGAGTGTACAAGTTGTCAAAGAAATACATAACGGTCACATGTAGCAGATGTCATAATCCAGGTCACAATTCGAGATCGTGCAAGGGTCAAGGTGGAACTTCTGATGGAGGAGGCACTTCAAAAAAAGGCAAGACTATGGGAAAAAGGAGAGGTGTTGATGTACGCAACAAAGGAGGAGTTGGTATGGGTAGTGGAATAAGAGAAGGAGTTTGGAAGGGAAAAGCAAAAACAGGCAACTGAATACGCTTCAAGGCATGCGAATGGGTAATCTTATGTGATTGTCTGAAGTTGTTAAAAATTTGAACTATCAGTTATATTTGTGTTTGTTATTCGGTGTGATGATGTTTGAGACATTTACTACGTAGTTGTGTCATGTTGCAGACAATCATCTATGTAATGTTAAGTTACTAGTTGTGATTTGTTAAAGACAAGTGTCGACGTACTATGCATTTAACAGTGGTATTAACATTTATGGTATGCTTGATGTTGCTTGATACGTACATACTCATGTGGCTTGGTTCATGATATTGTGGTTTGTTTGTGATGAACAACTACGTTGTATAATTTCAAGGATATAGATAAGTACATTGCCTTGACATGTTAGACATTGGGTAACATACTCCTTGTAGTATTCATTGCTACCACTGTCATTTTGGTATACGAATATAATTTCCTGGAAAATATAGGTGTGCAATGGAATGTATGTAGTGAAAGGAATTTTCCTTGTAATTTTCCTTTCGTACACTCTTCATTTCTCAAGAGCACATAACTTTGGTTGATCAAATTTATTTCCACAATAATCAAAATTTCAATGGTAACTACTTGTTACAACTTTCACGTTCATGAAACTAATGTTTTGTTAACTAAAATGGTAATAAACAAAAACCTTGTACATTATAAAAAGATTAATGGGGCAGTCTTAATCTTTTGATGGTTATCTTTAAACGGAAACAACTTGTAACAAAAAAAATTGGTAATCAACTTAATTCAAATTCATTCATTTCATCGAACCACCATACATGAGGCTTCATACATCAACACTTACAACGAAATACAAACTTATACACGACCCATATTACTAAACTACTGTCAAGGTACCCAAATAAAACAACCTTAAAACAGCCAAAAATTCAACCACCCTGACCCCCATCACAAACCAAACCTAGTCAAATAACATAAATATCCCAAAGACAATGAAGAACATCCATGAAACAACAAGGACCATATTGTACCTATGAGCCACATGAAGTTCACCTACAAGTCGCAAAATTTCCTCCAAAAGCTTCCGCTTCGCCTGTAACAACCCGGGAATGGTCATCATGGATCTTCTACACATAGGAGGATCCGACCATCCAACAAATCCACACCGGGTGCACCTCCAAAGTCTCCTGTCAGGATTTTGATTGGTCCAAGAAGTACAGAGATTCGCTTGTGTACCACATACGCAAACCACCATTGTTGCTTCGTTCGTTGTTCGAGATCTACTGCTCCAGAGATTTCCTTGCGATTACGTTTGACACTTGGTGTAAGTGAGTTCAAATTCCCGCTTTTATTAACCTGAGAGTGGCAGAAAGAAAAATATCGGAATACCCCCACGTGAACCGCACATGTGGGGGTTTAACGGTTAAACGAGGACGGTAACGATAAGAGGGACCTTTTTTTGTAGCGTTTCGGATTCCTTGGTGACCATAACTGTGAAAATCCAATACTTGGTCCTAATGTGAAAGATTTGGTAAACCAGAGGGACCAAAACTGTATTTTACTCGATAATTTACAATAAAAATTGAATAAAAATGAGAAAATAGAATAATAGAATTATGGTTATTCACGTGTTGGAAATGGTTTATTAGTGTACATTCGTACCGTGTTATTCTTTTCGATTTTAAAAATATTCCACACATAATTTACTTCTGTATGCCTAGTTATCTGTAATTAAATACATGATTATTAGTCATAACTCATATGTGCCTAATTGCAAATTCAATTGAACTATTTTATAGTTTTTGATTAAAACAACATATTATTGATGGATAACAAAATAGTCTCTTTATTTGTTGTTTTCGTTATATTATATTGTACATTGTGTGCAACTTAATAGGTCTATATAATATGTATAATGTTGATAACTTGTGTCAGTGAATATATATTTAATAGTTACATCTTAAATTGAATGCAAAATTTCAAAAAAAGAAAATTGTGTGTGATTTTAGTGTTATCAACATATTTTGGTGTAGTCAGGATTAGTATTGAGACAGGTTAAGTTCAGTTTATGTTCCGAGACAAGAGGTGATGTGTGCACACTCAAATAGATAAATGTGTACTCGGAAACACGGAGTCGGGGGGCAGCACCCCCTGGGGACGGGGTTCCCGTTTCTTTTGGCGGTCATCTATATAGGGTGTAGATGTTGCCACAAGTTGATTGTAGAAAACCGAAAAGAAATAATTGCTTCTTCTTCAATTATGTCTCTTCAAAACGCAAACGATTGGAAAAGTATTATGTGTTTGAATATTTGATTTGGCTTGAAATCAAGATTAATGC
Source organism: Cichorium intybus (assembly GCA_023525715.1). Lineage (NCBI taxonomy): Eukaryota > Viridiplantae > Streptophyta > Magnoliopsida > Asterales > Asteraceae > Cichorium > Cichorium intybus. The sequence goes on along the minus strand of CM042014.1, from coordinate 14,643,423 downwards.
GTTCTTGGATTATTTCAAATTGGATTTCGTGATACCCCATGCTGCTACAGGGTCGAAATTAAAGATTTTGAAAAATATTTGCATATTCGATCTTTGAATTATCCAAGCGAAATATTTATTGATATTCTAAACCCTCGTTTTGAACAAAATTTATTATTTGTGGGCTTTTCTTAAAACATGTTATAACATGGTGTGTTATTTTGTTTTCATTTAGACAAGGAGATACAGTTCGTATGGAATGAAAGACAAGGTGTCCTGCTTGGAATGCCGATTACCGTATTCTCAAGAAATCGTCACTCTAAAATTTATGATCGGTTTAATGATATACTAGTTGTAAGACCCGTGTATTACACGGGATAATATAGAAAATGTAAATTAGATGTGTTCTTTCTTTTAAGCTCAAATAATTCTTATATCACCAAGATTCCATGAGAAAAATACAATACAATGTCTTTTATTCGTGAGTAACGTCATTTGAATACAAAATATTCCTTTTATTACAAATATGATACATCTTTCTACAACAATTGATAACAAACTAAGTAGATAATATTATTAATTTGTGTATACTTCTAGAATGTGTTATCTACCACTCTTAGTTAGAATGGAATTTAGTAACGAAAAGGCCTTAAACTTTCTTTCAAGGGCATGATGCAGGAAATGAGTTTATGAAAGATTCCTAGGAAGCTTTAACAGTCAACTTTGCTTGGTAAGCCGCAAAAATCCTTAGTTTTTTCACCACCAAAAATCTCTAGTTCTTTAACAGCCTGGTTGGGCAACAAAGGGCTTTAATATTTCTTTTTTCACCCATAAGAAGATTAAATTTGAAAAGATGATGTCATGATCAAATTTATCAAGCCACAAAAGTCTCCATCTTTTTTAATTTCCACTTTAAATTTTCTATTTTGAACAATGCTACCCCTGACATCTAAAAGTTCCCAAATCCCACTCAACACTAATTTTTTTTACATAAAAAGGAAATTTATTTTGATTTTCTTTGTTTTTATATCACCTGTTATGTATTTTCGCATAATATGAATATTTATTTTGATTACTTCAAATAATAATAACATCTTTTGGTTTTCTCAAAAGGTCTTATTTTGGATGCTCTAGAAAAAAAACTAATTTAACGTCTTTTATAAGTTGTAGACTTAACATAATGAATGCTTTTATATATTGTTATTTATATAGTTATCTTGATTTGTTGTATAGCAACTATTTTTTTTTTAAATTGAGGAACGGTGAGAATTTTGAGGGTACTCACTGTATTATAGTTGGTCATAGCAATTACATCTTTTACATGTATTGTTTAAATTTCTACCCACCTTTTATTTTAGCCGTTACGATAAAAATAAAACACAATTTGAAACATTGTCGATGTTTTTAGAAACGTTATTTGTCGGGAACCCACTTTGTATTGATTAACTTCTGGAATCAATTTTTATATAATTTATAAAACTTAAATCTAGGTCTTATAATGATAATTATGAAGCTTTCAAAATATAAAATGTAAGCTAAAAGTAAACTTATTTTGATGTCACTAATATACGATTTGTTACACTACATCATTGTTAAGCAAATGAGAAACATTTTTTTTTCTTTTGACATATGTTGAAATCATTTAATACAAACATTTGTAAACATTTCTATCTTATCAATTATGTCATACTTCACCCAACATATCTAAACTTGTTAATTGTCAATACCCAAAAAGAAAAAAAAATACAATCAGGGAAATTTTTTGGAAAAGTTCTCTTTCCTTCGTTCTCCGTTTAAATTGTCCATGAGATCCGACTTTCGAGAGTGCTAAGCTGAAGCTACTTAGTTCAGCTCGTGTTGCTTCAAGATTGTCAAATCGATGAATTCATGTCAAGCGAGAGGCTTTTTGAGCATTCTCTAAGATTCTTTGCAAGTATTTCCCTTGAGTTTCTATTCTCATTTGTAGTTTCTTCTGTACCTGAGTGTTTTGTTGCATGTGAATGATTAAAATACCCTTCGACCAAGATGACCTAACATATACCCATTGTTCTCATTGTTGGGGTCGCCATTGTTTTGCTTCTTTGCATGTTGTCCAAGCCTATACTTCCATAAAAATAAAAATACCCCAAAGGTTTAATTAATTCAATGAAATTATAAGTTCATGTTCGACTTTTAAGTGACAAATGAGCTGAATTATAAATTCAAAATCTGCTTGAACTTGTTTGTTTATGCTGAAACAACTAATCAAATACATTTAATTACGAAAAGAGTGTTGGATGTGGACCCATGTGGATTTTGATTTGTGTAGGAGTAGGTTTGACTTGCTAAAAGTAAAAAACTTGAAGTTCTTGGGATGGATGGAGTTTGAAACTTTACCTGTAAATCTCCACACTGATTTTGGGGTTGCTTCTGTGAAAACAAAACCAGATATTAGTGTCGAATCAAATCAAAAATTGCAAGTAGAAGTCAAAACAAAAGGACCTTTTTCAGCTTCTATTCACAATCATCAAGCCCGCCCCACAACCCAGCATTGTCTTCGACATTTTCCATCGATCCAACGTTGGTGACTCTAGAAAATTCCCCGTCCTCCTTACCACCAGAGAACCAAACTATAGCAATAAGTGGAAGTTACTGCTACGTGTAAGTTGCCATCTTTTGTTTATTAAATTATGACACGATAATGCTCGTACCTACTGCCATTCATGTAAACCCGCATCCCTCCAACCTCCATGAAACATAATGTAGATGAAATTCCTTGAACAGTTACGTTCCAGAAGCCATGGCTACCTCATGCCTTATTCAATTTTAAATGGATGAGATCAACTATCCTTTTTTGAAAACTAATTCAAAAAAAAAACTCGTACATTGATTGTAGTCAATTTTTTTTATCTCCACAACAACTCTGAATCAAAAGTAATAGCATTAGTAGTTCAAATATTTATACATTATCATGTTCACGAAAAGAGTTTTGAGATTTTAAATTTTTAGAGCATGATGTTGTAATAAGATGAAGAAATAGAAATTTAGGTCACCTTCTCATTGTGCAAGCAGTATCAACATTACGCCTTTACACAGAACTTCTATGCCTTTGGTCGACTGCTTCCACTCTCATCATCTACACCAGAGCTTGTTATCTTTCCCAGCATAAAACTCGATTGCTAGATCATCAAGGCTAATTTCAGGAAAATACAAACCTCTCACGGTGTTAACAAACATATATCTAGGTCTAGGAAGAACAGCTGAATCAATCTAATTCATATTTGTTGATGATTTGCTTCCCTATTTTTGCGATTTCTTTGCTATTAATTTCTTGACGATTTATTGCCTGATCTATTATTTGACTAGGTTGCAAACCCGTGTGTTACACGGTTGACAACTAAAAAAAACTTATAGTTCATTTTTCAAAGTATGATGCAAATAAATTTTTCAATGTATTCCACTAATTCATAAATCCGAAACCATATAGGAACCCAATTACCATGTTGCATCACCCTTCTTCACTCTCCCCCATCTCTCTACATCTCTAAAACTAATAGAAAATGTTATAGAATTAAAAATGCTAGAATCTGGAAGTGGATGTCAAGAGAAACGGAAAGATAGGAAGGGGAAGAAATAAGTGAAAGATTATTTATCGTCATTCATCATCTCAAATTAAAACAAAGCCTTTTTAAAATTTTGAAAAAGAGCACAAATTGGAACCCAATAAACTTGAATTTTAAAACCCTCCTTCATGTATTCCTCGTAACATAATGAATTAAGAAAATTGGGTCAAAAACTGAACCCCTTAGTAAAGAGTAATTTCAGGCTTCAACTCCAGATTCAAATTTTCCTAACATGAAGGCAATCGAAATGAGATCAAAGTTGAACATGAAATACAAGTTCAGAATTAAAAAAATTGAAATTAGAGTTTCAAATGAAGAAGGAAAAGCACCAGAAACGGCAATGGGTTTTTAGAAACTTACTGAATAGGTATTAATCATTAAGGTTTCCACAGTAGAACTGAATATGGGGCAACTGGTGCGATGGTGCGGGTGATGGCGGTGGTAAATAATTGAGAGGGTTCAAAGGAGGAAGAAACATCAAGATTATAAAAAAAATTACAGTTGCAGAAAGTAGTAGTCGTAGTTTAGCATTTGATAGGTCTCGGTGAGAGAGAAGAAGATGAAGAAATGAATGGGCCGAAATTTCAGGGGAGGTTCTTCTTCCAGGAGCATAGATCGCGAGAGGAGAAATAATCGCAAACTGTTTAAAACTAATTGAAATATTAGTAGGCGTAATTAGGGGATATAGATGAGTAAGAAGATAAATGATAAGGAAACGTAGAGTACGTAATCCTGTCTATGTTCATCTTTAGGCGGGAAAAACAGAAAAACCGAGATTAAGAAGGTGCCACGTAGCAAAAGATAGCTTTAGAAAATTGACATGTGGCATGTAATGGATTCTTTTATTATAGTAGATAGATTGTAGAGAAGGAGCGGATTGTGGGAGGTGCCTTCAATAGTTATACATAGATACAAATCATCCATTAATGTGAAAAGAAAAACCGAATTGAAGTTTATCGGTTACATTGCATTCATTATTGGTATTTGGGATAATCTTCAACTAATTAATACGTAATTGAAGTTTATCAGTTACATTGCATTCATTCTTGGTATTTATTTTTCGAGAAAATCCAAAATTCTATAAAACTTACATGTGGCCAAATGGGCTATAATATTGACAAGTGTCTTCTAGAGTTACTTATTTATTAGGATAAGATGGGTTTTAGTGGGTACGTAGTTAAAAAGGTTAAAACGAAATTAAAGGTTGTTTTAAACGTTGTCCCTAAATGGGCCTTATCTGATTTGTTTCACTCGCTCTATGCAAAATAAATAGCTTTAATATTTATTTAGCCGACACATGTATTGAAAAATAAAAAATATCCGACCTGCCGGATTCGAACCAGCGACCTAAGGATGGCTTTGAGATTAAACCCACTACAGTCCTCCGCTCTACCAACTGAGCTAAGGTCGGATTACAGAAGTTATTGTAATTTCCAGTTAGTTAAATCATATTAATTCCCTTTATTGTTGGGGAAAAAAAATTCCGACCTGCCGGATTCGAACCAGCGACCTAAGGATGACTTTGAGATTTTGCCCACTACAGTCCTCCGCTCTACCAACTGAGCTAAGGTCGGTTTGATTATAAACTATGCAGATTAATAAAAAATAGAAGAAAGACACTTTTATTAAGCTATGTTAAAAGACAAGATCGCAATGGAGTTTATAACCCAGAAGGTCGGTTAAAGACGCCTAAACTAAAAGTTGTTTCGCTAGCTTCTATAAAGATGTCCTCCATTCACTTTCTGTTTTTGTTAACGGACGAACATAGACAAGAGAAATACAGGTAATTAATTGTTTTTTTCTACTTAGAGAAAATTATAGCTATTAGACAACGACCTTTTAAAAGCTTTTAAACTCTTAAGAAAATTTCGTTCAAAAGCACATTTTTAGAGCTTTTATTTAAAACAAAAAAAAAAAAATCCAAAAGTTATTTTTTTAACTTGTAAATTTTATGTAATGCTACATGTTTAAAAGGTTTACAACTACTTTCATCAAATACTTATTTTCCTGCTAGTTTTACCAACCATACCCATAAAGGCATAAACTATTGGTTTTGACAATAATCATCCTCCATTGGCAAGGTTTATGATAATGTTTAAGATGGGAATAACATATATATGATCAAGTGGAACTTACCTCCTCCAAATCAAGTATCATGATTACACGTAAAATCCAAGATAACAAAAACACCAATTGTTTCATAACCTAAACTTCATCAATTTTATTTGTTGTCGTGGTTCTATGCCTACAACCTAGACTTACACTTACTTACTATACGGTCATAATTTCTAGTACTAAATCATTTACCAACATCTCAGCAATTCGCTTACCTACAACATCAATTTCATCCACCGGATGAAACCAATCCAAATCCTTATTAATCGATGTTTCCTCAAAATCCTCCATTGCTTCTTTTTCTTGCTTACCAAGCAACTTCTGCACCTGATCTTCAAACCCAATTTCCGTCAATGTCATCTGAATTCCCCTTTCCCTAGGACTCACCCATGAACATGAAACCCTAGTCTTGGAAATAACAAACAACACTTCACTTATACGATCATAAAACATCCGTCTTTCGGATCTTGAAACAGTTGAACCTTCAGAGTACTTCTTTTCCAAATGATCAAACAATGATGGATTTGGTGGACTATCTACAGAGTTATACCATGTGGTCATGAATGTGTAAGGGTCATTATCGTAAAAACCAGAACCTTGTAGGAAATCGGTTAAGTATGTGGATTCCCAGTTTTCTGATTCCGAGACTGTATAAGAAGATTCCTGTTCGACCTCTTCTTCATTTTGGCTTTCGTAAGTTGATTCTGACTCCATTTTCAGCAGATGAAGCTGTTTCCTGAGTTCTGGAGAAGTGGAGTGAAAGGAGTATTTTTAGTTAATCACATTTTTGGTCCCTGAGTATATTTGATTTTTGCAATTTTGGTCAAATAAGTTTTTAATTGCAATTTTGGTCGTTATTTGAGGTTTTTGGTTCATGTTTCAAGTAAAAGAACTACTTTTGGTCCAGAAGTGTTGGAATAGGGTCTAAAAATGTTCCAAAAACCGCAATTCAGGACTAAAATTGCGAGAGGAAACTTTAAGGGACCAAAATTGCATAAATTGGCTATAGTCAAGAACCAAAAATGTAATTCTCCCTTTTATGGTCCCCGAATATATTTCATTTTTGCAATTTTGGTCCCAATAAGTTTTATTTTGCGATTTTGGTCCTTATTTGAGGGTTTTGTAATGTTTTTGTTCCATGTTCCAAGTAAAATGACTACTTTTAGTCCCCAAGTATAGCTGGCTATTATATGTTTGGTCCCAATAAGTTTTATTTTGCAATTTTGGTCCCTATTTGAGGCCTTTGTAACGTTTTTGGTCCATGTTCCAAGCAAAATGACTACTTTTGGTCCCTGAGTATAGCTGACTTTTGCAATTTTGGTCCCTATGTGAGCTTTTCTTTAAAGTTGTTGGTCCATGTTTAAAGTACAATGACTACTTTTGGTCCTTGGTATAGCTGATTTTTGCAACTATAATCCCAAAAGCAGTCATATTACTCAACCAAAAACGTTACAAAAACCTCAAATAAAAACTAATAGAGTGAATTACAGCTTTAGTCCCTGTGGTTTACACCTTTCTACAGGTTTAATCCTGCTTTTGAAAAATTGATGCCAATGGTCCCCATGGTTGCAAAATCCATCAGCTTTGGTCCTTTTCCCAAGTAACATCAATCCCCTCCGTTAACAACTGGTCAAAATGACCTTATTACCCTCACTTTTTCTTTGTTTTATTTTTTATTATGTTTCTATTATTTAAAAGATGAGATTATTGTGGACCCCATCTCACCCTACCCACCCCACCCCCTCTCTTCCTTCCTGTCTCCCCTTCTCTTCTCAACTCCTTTCCCTCTCTCCTCTCTCCTTCAAGTAACAGCGAGTTTTTTATGGAGGTTTCTCATGCTTAGCCATTAACATCATGTCATCATCCAAATCTTGAAGACAGTAGTGCACTCTAGGTGCTTGATAAAATGCTGAGGGGTGATGAGAGTAAATTATAGAATCATTTGCTTGGGAGATGGGTGGTGAGTTTTATCAATAACCGTGGGCAAGTCCGGAAGAGTTTAGGGGGCATTTTTATTTAATAATAACAATTTGATAAAAAACAAAATGAGAAAAGGACAAAATGTGGGTATTTTTGTCATTTAATGGAAGATGGTTGGCGGTAACTGGCTAAGGGACCAAAGCTGATGGATTTTTTGCAACCATGAGGACTATTGGCATCAATTTTTCAAAACTAGTGTAATTTACTCTAACTAATATTTCAAGAGTAAATTTGAAGGGACCAAAATTGCAAAATTAGCTTACTCAAGTACCAAATTTGCTCAATTTTAAATAAAGAAAGAAATTTGAGAACTCAAAAGGAGTGATTTAAAAAGACATAAAGGTGACAAAGCTTAGTAGTTACCAAGAAGTCGAGAACTGACTCCTTCAAAGCAATCAGAACCAGATGACACATCTTCTATAGGAGAAGCTTCCAAAAGTGAAAGTTGACCACATTGGTCAACCTCCTTAGACCCTTCAGAAGATTCCGGTTCAGGTCCAGACAACTGAATGGAAACAGTAACACCTGATTTTGCACTCCATTGTTCCTACAACACCCAAAACACTTTTAACTTCTTGAAATAAAATAAAAAACAAAAACCAACTCATTTCATAATATTTGATATAACCAGACCTGTGAAATCAAACTATCTTCATCAACAGTAGCAGAATTTATGGGAGGATCATCGATATTAGAAACCAGTAACTCTTGTTCTACTCTTCGTCCTGAATGGCATTCTGGTGAATAATCATCAAACTCAGGGCTACAAGCATTGCATCTTTTCGTGTATCTTAAATTCTTGGACCGTGAATCTTCTCTACGGTTAAAATTACCCTTCACTCCCTTACTTTTGATTCTATGAACCGGCTCACTATGTACCACTATCTTTAAATCACTATGACTTTGGTTATGAAAAGATGGAGGGACAGATCTTGATCTTGATCTAGATGTACTTCTGATATATTCACCATTGATGATGTCATCATCATGCCTCATTTCACTATTGGGAACAGAAAGCATTTCTTCAAGTGTGCTAAAGCTGCCCCTACCTACCATTCCCGGATCTTTATACCCGTGTGTCTTCAACCTTTGAGACATTCTCTTTTTTGCTTCTCTAATCATAGAGGATTGAGACATGGGTGAACGCCTGGGCCTATCATATTCATCCACGTCATCATATCTTCTAAAACCAGAATGAAATAAATTTATGTCCCCACATTCAAACCCCTCTTTCATTTGGCTAGTGATTTGTCTTGCAATCTCTCTAGCTTCTTTTGACTTGTGTCTTGATGATCTCACTTCACCTAATGGCCCTTTATAGTTATACATCTCAGGAGAACGAACATGAACAGAGCTTTTATCATGGTGGATTTTTGCAAGATTTGGTTTGAGGACAACGATTCTTGTTGGCGAAAGGGCAATATCGTCCTTTCTTTCTAGAACTCTGGATGATCGTCGATGGCGATAGTGTAATGTTTCTTTCTCTTCTCTTTTAAAAGAATTTGATGGTTTCAAGACTGTTATTTGGTTACAGAGAGAATTGGAAGGGATATGTTGATGATCATGTAGATGCTTTACAAATAAGGAATCTGGTTTTTGCAGAAAAGTCAACATCAAGTCGGAGTTTGAGTCAACCCTTTCGAGTTTACTTTTGATTGCAATAGACTCCCTAAGCATTTCATCGCATCTTTCCTGGATGTATCCCAGATCCTGTTTGGTGGACCTTCTTTTTGAATTCAATGGTGATGAATAGCATTGGTTTCCAGCATGTGATGCTTCTGGATCTACATAAACATCTTTGAATTGTTGTTGTTCAATTGTGGTCTTCTTATGTTGATGACTGAATAGCTTCTCATTTCTTTTGTTTTGAGAGTTGTCTAATAACTTTTTTTGTTGCCTGTGAATAGGTTGGGGAGATGGGAGTCCATCTAGACCCATTAACTTGGCTATAAGACTTGGTGACCGTTTTTTGGCTGAAGCTTCGTTTAACATTTCTTTAGCTAATAGTGTCTTCATAGGTGTCCCGTAACCTTGTTTAGAAGAGGTTTGCCCAACTTCAAACGTGAACTACAATCACCGTATTGGTTTAGTCACACTCGTATGTTTGTAATACAATAAAAGATGAAGAGATTTCTGACTTAGCGAATATGTAAAAGAACATGTTGAGATGATGCTATGAAGTTTGTTAACGTACCAAATTATGGTCGGTGATGCCATCACTTGGGGATGACCTATGTTGAAGAATTTTCCGGTTGAGATTTTCTCCATTCCCTGGAAAAAAGTTACCGACGTTTGTTGAAATGCACAATTGATGATTATTTATCAGATGAAAGAAAATATCACAGTGTAATTGTAATTGCAACCCTATCAAACATCAGTATTTGGAAAAAGGAACAAATCGCACTTAAACCACTACCACAGGAACCGCACTCTAAAGACTACTGACAACCCTAGCTCTAACCGTTCATGGTGAATTCACATTCAGTGTGAAGCAAAAATAACAATATATCATGAGTGATACCTAATCGTCACGTCTAGTACGCTTATAGAAAAAAATAAAAAGTTAAAGAGGTAAAAACAACGGTGGCAGTGCTAGGGATAGGGTTCCAGTTTTGTCCTAACATGCTAAACTTATTTTCACAACAAAAAAACGAAAAGTCACCTTCTTAGATACAGAATTAAATAATAATATATATACACCAAAACAGCACACCGCTACAAAGAGAGATTCAACTAAATTATTTAGCATACACGGACGGAAACATATATTCAATTTTACACTTCTTCCTGATTATTTGTCTTTCTCAGTTTCATCGTCAAGTAGAAGAAACTATTAGATTGAGCAAATATCACTTCCATCTGATATAATTTCTCACAATGCAGCTTTCAATTCAACACTCAAATTTCTCAACAATAAACAGAGCTAGCAGATACACGCACGCGCGCACGCACACATATCTACTAGAGAGAGAGAGAGAGAGAGAGAGAGAGAGAGAGAGAGAGAGAGCTTCACCTCCAAAAAGGCAAGGCATCTTCGACTTTTTCCGCTTATCCCTCTCCATTTTCAAACAAATAACTAATTCCGCTTTTTCAGAAACAAAAATAAGGACACAACGCGAAAATTCAGAAGAAATCTTCAGTAGATCGAAGTCATCATGAAAAAATACGAGAAGGAAAATTCCACACTTCAAAATTAGCAGCTCGGTTCATCCTCAACACGCAAATTCGAGGAGAACTCCACCTACACCAGGCAAAAACACACAGAAACACAGAATCTCCGCTTAGCTGAATAATCAGCCTAGAAAATGATAGATCAAAAGTACAAAATGCAAATTTAGAGAGAGAAGCTTTTACATTAATGCCTTAATGGCGGCTTGGATTGAACGTTCTCTGAGCAAGCTGCGCTCTAGAGAGAGAGAGAGAGAGAGAGAGAGAGAGAGAGAGAGAAAACCGTGTGAGTGATTTTGAACTTTCAAAAACAAAGACTACACTGGAAGGGGGAGGAAGGGGCCGTTTGGATGTGCTTATAAAACTAAGAGTGAGTGTAGTGAAAAAGGCAGCTACGCGGGCATGTGGGCCACTCAACTTGCAACATCTTTTTATGCCACGTAACACAAATACTTGTCTTAATATATAGAATCGATTTTTTATGGTAACTTATGTTTATTTTTTAAAAGCTAATAAAAGAGAAACACCATATATATAAAAGAGAAACACCATATATATAGAGTCATAATCAGTTTACTTGTAATTAATTATACGTATCAGATAATTGGATTAACTTTTCATAAATAGAAGCATGTCATTGAAAATATGTTAATTCGAACATACAACCATAAAAATTAATGACCATCTTATATTTTATATGTTTTATCTATTAATATTGAAATTTTTTTCTAAGGTTTGAAAGAACCCGACGTGTCCAGATTAGACCTGGCAATATGGGTCACGACACGAAAGACACGACACGAAAACGACACGAGTTTTCCGTGTATGGGTTTTAGGAATTCGTGTTTCGTGTCTATTCGTGTCTGACACGTATTTTAAATTCGTGTTTCGTGTCTTATACGTGTCAAACACGAATTTACCTGTTTTGACACGTATAAGACACGAATTAAATTTGTGTTACACGTGACATGAATAGACACGTATATACACGAATTAAATTCAGTTTTCCTTGAAGTTCAGGGATTAGTTTAACTTTTACTGATATACGAGGGACCAATTTAGAAAACATCATAGATTTTGTAAATAAACCTAATTCCTAAAATCATCGTATCCTCAAAAACGTGTTTATTCGTGTAAATTCGTGTTTTCGTGTGACACGGACAAAAAACGTGTTTATTCGTGTCGTGTCGGGTGTTACACGCATTAAATCTGTGTCGTGTACGTGTTTGATATCCAAGACACGTTTTACAATTCGTGTTGTGTACGTGTTTTACAAATTCGTGTCGTGTAAATTCGTGTCTGACACGAATACACGACACGTAGACACGGATTGCCAGGTCTAGTCCAGATCCAAACATTAAAGTTATTCCACAATAAATATAAATAATTCTTTTAGAATCTAATATAATGATTTGTATGTGTGAAGCACTATCTAATGTTGGATTAGTAACCGGGTTAATCGCAATGTTATTTTTGTTAGTGATCTACTACATCAATTCAATTTTTCATTAAAATTTATTAATATTCTTATCCACGTCCATAACTTAATTTTTTCAATTTTGTTGGTTTATTATCAACTCAAATCGACTTTAACCTTTTATTAGAACATATTTTTATTTATAAATAACTTTTATCTTTTTAAATGTTAGCCTAATAAACTCATTACACTAATATTGTTTGGTTTTTTAGTTAAGCTTTTTAGCTAGGAAAATCATATATAACTTTCTTATTTATAATTATCTTTTTCTTTCTTTGTATTTATATTTTCTATCTCAATAATGAAACTCTAGTCTTCTTTGTCTCTATGGTTTATTAGTTCAAATGGTATCAGAGCTCTATTCGATTATTCTTTTATAATTGTTTGGGACGACTAATAGCAGGTACGTTGACTTTGCACGGATCGATAGTCTTGGGTATGTTTTTCTAGTTCGTTTATGTATTCGATTTGATTTGATTTATTTGATTCCGAGTGTTTCATCCGTATTTGTTGTTTCTGGGTTGTTCGATTTCGAGGGTTTTGATAGGTCTTATTTTCTCATATCTATTTTCACCATTGAGCTTTCTTAATTTTATATAAAAATAAATTAAATTTGGATTTTAAATGACAAATTCATCCAACTCTATAATTACAACTACAATTTGAATAATAACAATTTTGACGCAACTTGATTTATATGATTTTTATGGGGTTTAATTTTTTTGTTTCAGAATAAACTTCATAAATCTAATTCAATATACTTTTCTTAATATATAATAATATTAGTTAATTAAAAAGTTATACCAAACAACACATAAATATAACACTAATTAGTATGGTCCCATCTTGAAGGAGATAGAACATCATTCCAAAGTGGTCCAAATTATATCAAACTCTTAACAATTTAATGTCGTAATGGTTGTTCTATATCTAATGACTAAACAAAAATAGGCTTGAGACTCTGATTTCATAATGGTTGTGCATTTAATTTAAACGATTGTGACTATATAAAAGGAAAACAGAAAGAATTTCTTAATTTTGCTTTATGGTGTTTATGTTTGACGCAATTTGATCATTCAGTATTATATTTCGATGTCAATAGATTTCAAGTGACGATTTTTAATATTATATTTTTTGGTATTATTTGCTGATCTATATACAAATAACCCAACAGTTTTACTACGAGAATCAATTATATGCATTTTCTGGACATTAATCGTCTATGATAAACAGATCAAAATCCAGATTTGATACAGCTAAAGTTAATCATTTGATTACTTCACAACTGAAATTTAAGACTTAAAGCAATAAGGAAAGAACCATAATCTTCAACTACAAGTATTGTAACAGGTGAGAACTAAAATCAGCACGTCATTAATGTCGTGTTATTGTTTCATCAATGTAATCATTGTATTGTGAACGAAAATTATACTTGGACCAAATTTTCATTAATGATACTACTTTATACAATCTAACCACAAAATAGGAACTAGGGAGGACCATTTTGTGGTAGTTGCTAAAATTATTGAAAGAAAATGACACCTCATGTGGTGTATGACAAATATTACCTGTATTTGATGGCAATATATGGTACTTATTACTTAAAAATAAAAGGCAATGTAATATAGAAGTGGAACTTACCTTTTTTGAAATATTCAGTTATAAATATTAGATTTGATTGATACAATTTTATATATTGGGCATTGTAACAAATTGAAACGTTATTGTGTGATATTTATTGATGAATTCCGTGCTTTAAAACAATAAATATCGTAATTAGTGGCAGAACAAAAACAATAAAAGTAGATATTCGTGTTATCTCATAAGGGACTAACATAGGTTATCAAAAGCAAGACAAGTTTTGGGTATAGCGCAAGTTTCTTTATCAAAAAGCAAGACAAGTTTTGGGTATAGCGCAAGTTTCTAAATCCATAATCTTAATTATTTTAGATTCAGATTTTATTCAATCAATGCTGGAATTTTTGTTGGTCTTATATCATTTACATGTTTGTAAATAGTAATTGTATTGATTCCTACTTTTATTCCTACACATGTGAAATTATGACAAGTGTCATATTTAATAAAACTAATAATATTTTAATACACATGTCATAATTTTAACTTGGATAGGAAGATTAGTAGGAATAAAATGTAGGCACAAAAACAATTTCTCATTTGTAAATGTGCATTTAGGTATGCATGCTTTTAAACATTATAGTTTAACGATGGATTCTCATTATCTTAGTTAGAAGCCTAATGTAAAAAATTATACTATAATTTAGTCACAATGGCCTGCATCACCTTAAATTAAGTATGGAGTGTGGGGTTGATTAATGTGTAGGCGTTACCTAGTCTTAAGCCAAGTTAGTAAGATGATTATGGTTCTTAATTGCATGTACACGGTTTCATTTTGCGTTCTTTACAATCGGATACGAATATCAAGTGTTGGATAATAATTTCTAACAGTCAATTCATAGTTTTACACATAAAAAGATGAAAATAGTAAATTACTTGTGATCTTTAGTCAAATTAACTGTATACAAATGCTTAACAATACTTTTTGTAATTTATTGTTAAAACAAACTACGACTGTAGATAATATATAACGTCAATAGTTATATTATAAGACAACTATTGGGTTTATTTTGGATATAGTATCTATTTTGTCTCCATTTGTCTTGAAATTTCAAGTCATGTGACATGAGATAAAGCCCCAAATAGTTTTGTCATTTAAATAGGTTCAAATATATTGATATTAAATGGAAGAAAATGACGTGGGTGTAATTTCCCCCCATAAATATATATAGGCACATGGAACCCCAAATATCCTAGAGATATCGTAAAGCCCGTAATAATTGCCAAACTTTTGTCAAAGTCTATTGTTTTAGGTTTGATAGGTTTTGCATATAAATTTGTGTATACTTAGAATTGAACATATACCAATAACAATTACCCGTTTTCATGAAAAATTTACAATTAGATACATAAATTTTTGTTTTTTAAACAAAAACATTTAAGATTTATCTATTTGTGGAGCCTAGCCTAGCCTAGCCTAGCCTAGCTGGGTGGATGCACCCGGGTTATATACCCATGTGGTGGAAGGTCTGAAGTTCGACTCCAACTAACCTCATGTGGGGGATTTTCCCTGGGCGGCGAATAAACAGGTGGAGGGGAAAGGCTTTGCACCATAGGTAATCACAAACCGCCCTGGATGCAAGGCTGAGTACCCTCAAGGTGTTAAAATTGTCGTTTCCAAAAAAAAGATTTATCTATTTGTAATGCTTGGCGTGGTGAGTAATACAATTGGTTGATCGTTTTAAGTCCCATTGTGGTTGCCTTGACAATCTTTACTTGTCGCTTACGATACATGTTAGGTTTTGATTGTGATTTGCACTAAGACTAACCGGTGTGAGCATCACCCTCACACGTTATTCTGATGTGAAGTACCATCACAACATGAACACTGCGCTTCTTAGCCGTGATGTTGAGGTGACTTGGTGCCTCGTGAACCCCTCACGTCCAACCACAACTTCCTTCTTTATTCTTTCTTTTTCACTTATTTAAAAGTCAGCAAGAAAATAGATAAAAACAATTACATCCTAGAAATTATAGGGATGGGGCTTTAAAGCCGCCTAACCCAGGTGAGATTAAGCCACCGAAATCAATTAAACGCCTAGAAAAAGACTGTGTAACCACCTTATCGAACAAATCAGTATGTTTGGGCTTATCTTTAACGAACAAAGTAACATTCTGAAAGAATCAAATGAACCATCAAGTGTAACAAGTAGCTTCTAGAAAATCCTTAATAATATGCTTTAATCGTAACCCCAAGAAACAGAGCAACCAATCTGCATATGATTCGATGAAAGGGATATGTAACCCCCACCAAGTACCATAGCGAAGTCATCATTGAACAAGAAAATAAAATATGTGAGAAGTGGATTATGCACAACGGTCACAAATATGATACAGCACAAAAGGAAAATCAATACCTCTCTTATCTATATTAACTCAAGCGGGCAGCTTATACAAGAGCAACCTCCAAAAAAGGTTGTTTACCTAAATAATTAACTCATTGCATCAAGTATGAATAGTGTCTACAATCAATGTATGTTTGTCATTAAGAACTCTCGTCGACGTGACCGTAAAATCACTCGAGCTCTCCAAAGACCAATACCAACAACTTTTCCAATTATAATGAGAGGTGGCAATCAACATGTTCGAAAGGACCACCCACTGCTCACTCTCGATAGTCAACAAAAAGAGAAACACCACACACTTTGAGCCAAATTTCTTTTAACGGAAAACTTCTTATATGGCTCGGGGCTAAAAATTCTAGGAAACTTCACTTTTAAAGGCACACCCCTACTTAGACATCTTCCTGAAAGAGGTCAATGAACCATTGCCAATTTTTTTTCTTGCAAAAATAAAAAAGATTTACGCCTTTATCTCTTAAAGAAAGCTTTGACTTAAGGATATTAAGCCACATAAAATAAAAAGTCGTTGAGGGTAGGAAAATCAATAAGGTCGTGATCCCTATAAATAGCCTTAATAACCTTAAACCTATTAGAGTAAGGGTAGTTCTAAAACTGCTAAATCTATTTGAGTAGAAACGCCCAGTTAAGTGAAAATAAACTCCCAACCCCTAGACCTCCAAGTTGCTTGCTCGCCAAAACTTTATTCCATCCAACAAAGTTCATCTTTCTTTGGCTCTTCCAAATTGCATCCAATAAAGAAATTATTCGTGATAGACTTAATTCCGAATAAAAAAAGCGGAGCTTTAAACACCGATGAAATAAGTAGGAAGCCTTCTCAACATCGAATTGATCAAAATCAGACGCCTTCCAACAGATAGATGTTTAGCTTTGCAAGAAGACAATTTAGAGGTAAACGTTTTTACCACAGCCTTCCAAGCATCAACCTTACATTTGTTGTCACCCACTGTCAACCCAAGATGGTTAAAATGTATTTTAATGGAGAAAACTCAATACAATCAACCAACTTCTCAACGGTATAAAAATCAACTCCTGCCCCAGCCAGATTACTTTAATGTTAATTAATATTGAGAAGCAAGCAATTAAAAAATGTTGCAAAATCATAACGATATTTCAGATATTTGAATCACATGAGTCGCCAATAAAAGCATCATCAACAACATAAAAGAGGTGTATGATTACTACACCTGACTCCCCAACAAGCAAACCACAAAAGACACCCTTTAAAGTGGCCTCTAGAATAGCAATATGTAAACCCTCCATGGCAATAATGAATAAAAAGGGCAAGCCCCCATGAAAAAGAAAGCTACTTTGTCAAAGAGACATTAACAATAACATACAACATAAAAGACTTCAAACAACCTTGAATTCAACGCTACAATCTTAACCAAAATCTATTTTATCAAGAACATCATCAAGGAAGTCCCAATTAAGAGAATCATATGCTTTTTCAAAATCAACTTTGAAAATCAAACCTTTTTATGGTGAGCCTTACACCAAGCAACTGTTTCATTGAGAATAATTAAACTGTAAAACCCTAATCTCGAGAATTAAAGTTGCGAGTTTTAAAGAGCCAAGTTCGGGGAATCAAAGGAAGCAATTTATGGAAAAAGGAGGAAACAGGGCATTAGCGCCGCTAAACGGGAGGTTAGTGACGCTAAGTGTCAAGTGGTATTTTTCTCGCGTCGTTGATTGCCAATTGTCAGTGGGTGCGCACGATCGATATTAGCGACACTAACTTTAGGGTTAGCGGCGCTAATGTCGCTGTTTGGGCCAAAACCCTATATTTTCATTCTTGGGCCAAATTTAAGGGTTGGGAACCCTAGGGCAGCCACCATTTGCTCCCTTTCAGCCCCCAAATCGTCCTTTTTCTCTTTAATGTGTTTTTGAATGGATTTTGGCTCATTTGGTGACCTTGGAAGGTTTTATTGAATAGGATTTGATGCTTGGTGAAGCTTGGTGTTGCTAGGAGGTTTTCTTCTTGTGGGATTCATCTAAAGATCTCTGTTTCTGGACCATTGTGAGTAAAGTTTCGACCTTTCTATGTTTTTGAGCTTGTTCTTATGATTTAAATGGGTTTTTATGAAGTAAATTAGTGAAATTGCCCCTTGTGATGTTTGTCCATGGTTTGGAAGGATAAAGTTGGAAACTTTATGCCTTAAACATCTAATTTAGAACCTTTGGATGGGTTAGAGAGTAAGTCAAACTCTCTATGATGATTTTTGTTAAGTTTTGGATCACTTTGGACTTGAATCTTGTTCTTGGTCTTGTATGGTGTTGTTTAGGAGGATAAAGTTAGGATTTTTATGGATGTTGGACTGTTTGGAAGGTCCCTGGAAGGATTAAGACCTTGGCTGAATGGATTAAGAAACTTAATGGACTTTTGGACCGGTTCATAGTTAGTGACGCTAACTTGGGGAGTTAGCGGCGCTAACTGGGTCTGTTGACTTTTGTGGACTTTGACCTTTGACCGTTGATTTTTTGACCAGTTTGACATTTGGTCAAACTTGAGGATTTAGATACCGGTATTATAGAATTGTTCTGTTTGGGATTTAGGAAGTTGTGATTGGTGTTTATCTTGTTAGGACGTTTGCGTTGTCGGATCCGTGGAGGTGCGTGAGGAATGTTGTCTAGCTTGAGGTCACGGATCAGGTGAGTCTTCGTACTATACTATGTGTGATGTTGCATGCGTATGTAGCTTTATTACTTTGTGTGATAATGTTATGTATGTGCCTTACGTGTTTATCGACAAGATCGGGCCAAGCTCGTGAGTCGAGGAATTGGGCAAGATCGGGACAAGCTCGTGAGCCAACGGAATTGGACAAGATCGGGAAGAAACCCGTGAGTCACGGAATTGGACAAGATCGAGAAGAAACCCGTGAGTCAAGGAATTGAATGTTAAATGGCAAGATCGGGGCAAGCTCGTGAGCCTTTATGGTGATTATGTGTTATGGAATGGAGCGTGTGGTATTTTGGGGAACTCAGTAAGCTTTGTGCTTACTCTTTCACCCTTACTGTTTTTTAAGTATTTGTTGGCTTGAACTTGGAGCACGGCGCGACTGTACTGCATCTGAGGTTTTTATAAACAAGTCTTCCGCTGGATAATATTTGTAATTGTTTGGTTAAATTCGATTTAAATGTTTAAAATACTAAGTTTTATTTTGGATGGTTTTTATTAATTAACCCGTTTTGTGTATTCGATCCGTTTTCAAAAATAAAATTTTATTACTGGATTTGGGACGTTACATACAACCATCAAGAATACGGCGACCACAAACAAAAGTTGACAGTTCATTACTAACGAGACCAATAAACCTTAGTGTTTTTTTAACATCTATTTGTTATCAAGGTATGGTTAACATCTCATCATTTTACATCAGCGTGTACACACCTAGAGCCATATTATTTTCATTAAACACCACTTCACAAGAGTATAGTCAACATTTTTTATCACACAGTTTATTAAAATTTTAGTATAATTATTTATTAAACAAATAAAAAGATAAATATAAGATAGTTAAAATGAAAAACATTTCATTAATTCATAAATATTAAAATTACATAATAAAAATTACAAATACTTTTTCCTAACTGCTTTTTTCATAGCTAGTATCCTTAGGAGACTGTCACCCTTCAAATCATTCATCTCCATTTTCATGATTTTTGAATCTGTCGTTTGTTTTGCACCGCTACTTTTTTCTTTTTGTATGATTAGGTGTTCATTAATTTTCTCAACTAATTGTCGAAAGTTATTTTCGGAA
Organism: Cichorium intybus; assembly: GCA_023525715.1. Classification (NCBI taxonomy): domain Eukaryota; kingdom Viridiplantae; phylum Streptophyta; class Magnoliopsida; order Asterales; family Asteraceae; genus Cichorium; species Cichorium intybus. The sequence continues at coordinate 14,623,346 of CM042014.1, read as the reverse complement.
AATTTATTCAAAGAAGATGGTTCGGCTTTTTTTACCTATACTTACAGATCAGGTGTCATAATGCTTCAAGTTCAGGCTCACCGTCTTTTTTGTTAAGGTCGATATGACAACATGCGTTTGATGTTTGTGTGTAATCGTTTGGACTCATAGGCTTTAACCTTATATACATATTTTATTCATGTATCGATTCACCCCAAACCACTTTGGGACACTTCGTAGAATGTTACTAAAGACCAACAATGTATAAAATAGAAATTAACCAAACTGATTAGAAGCTTATACAATTGTGTGTTTTGTGAACTACCTAGACCATCAATTTATATGCTTCATAGAAACATATCACATTGAGAAATATGATGACAATCACTTGGTTCAGATTCAGATTGGATCTTGCTTCTTTAACACATGAGGCTTAGTTGTATTTTGTCCCCCCATGTGCTAGAGATTCCAACAATCACCCCCGAATCTCTAAGTCCTTCTAGAGACGTCTTTGTTCCCGATCAAGTTCCGTATTTCTTTGAACTTGATTCTCGACTTTTTCCGGACACCCGACCTCCACCTCGGTCACATCCAAAGTCTTCTTTAGCTCAACAAATTTTAATTGTTCACAACACTTATAATATGGCATACTGTTGGACACGTTCATTAACATCACAACTTTTCCCGGACCGACGGCCTCTTCCCCGGCCACACCCAAAGTCACCCGATTTGAACCGCCACCGCCATAATGTTCACACCGTGTTGTTTCTCTGACTTCTTTATTTTCGGATCACCCTTGTTCAAGGAGACATCTCCACCGACCAAGAAAACAAAGCTACCCGCTTCTACCATTTTCTTTCACCCGCAACACGAACCAAATCCAAAGCCACCTGCTTTGACGAATCTTTTCCGTTCGTTTTCACGCACCTACGCCGGTCTCCCCTTATCACAAACAAGCCGATCAATGACTTCCACCGCTCAAGAAGACAAGGTCACCACCACCTTTACCGTCTTCTATTTCCCGCAACACGAGCCGAACTCAAAGCCACCTGCTTTGATTTCCTTCCGCTCGTCTTTTCTGCAGTTTTTGACAGCCCCAACCTTTTTCAATCCAACCCGTTCCCATCGAGAGTCCTTTTCCACCAGTCAAGAATAACGAGCTCATGCTTCTTCTGTTTTCTTGTACCCGTGAGCAAACCAAATCAAAACCCATATGTTCTGATTTGTTTCCGCTGCCCTTCACCGTTTCTGGTTAAGCTCTCTTTAACCCGGAACACGGATCGATCAAAAAGATGGAGACTACTTTCAAGTCTACAACCTGTGATCAAACCATCACAACCCCTTAAAACAAAAACCCGGTTCCCTGCTGCTGCATTAACCATCCCGCAGCCAAGGGCTACGCCCTTTTCTTGAAACCGACTCTCAAACCCGCCCTTCAAACGATCACCGCTCTGATACCAATTAAAGACCAACAATGTATAAAATAGAAATTAACCAAACTGATTAGAAGCTTATACAATTGTGTGTTTTGTGAACTACCTAGACCATCAATTTATATGCTTCATAGAAACATATCACATTGAGAAATATGATGATAATCACTTGGTTCAGATTCAGATTGGATCTTGCTTCTTTAACACATGAGGCTTAGTTGTATTTTGTCCCCCCATGTGCTAGAGATTCCAACAGTTACAACCTTTGTGGTGGGTAAACGTCTTCTCAATAGTTTCAACTTGATAATGCTCGAGCGCCGCTTCAAAAACGCTAATGTCAGTGAGACAATTTTATTGCCATTAGGTTAGTGTAAATATTATTGAACTTGTCAATCATTTCCTTCAAACTTAAGGGATTCTGAAGATGGTTGGTCGACGATTTAGTATTCCTAACTCATTGCTTTGTGGAATTAGGCCAAAATGCATTACCAAAAAGCATCCACGAGTTGTGAGTTCCTGAGAATGCTATCTTCAGAAATGTTGACGACATAATGCAACTCCTCTTATGCATTACAAATATGTTTTTCAACATTTTTATAACTCTTTTTTAAATCTCTTACGTGGTAGTGATTGTTCGTGTTGTGTTTCAAGAACCGATTCGGGTTGGGAAGGGTGGATTTGGGAATAGTGTATATAAGGTGGATTTGGGGATAAGAGGATGAATTGAATAGGTTGGTAGAGATTATGATCGTGCTGAAAGAAAGATGGTGAGGAGTTGTTTAGCACAAACGGGTTATCAGATCATAGGGTGGTTAAAGTGGTGATGCGATTTATGTTGAATGAAAAGGTGTTGAAAATTTTATCCATATTGCATGAAAGTAGTAAAGTTTAAAAGAGATAGATATATGAGGTATGAAATAAATTTGGTTGGTTGGTATTTACAAGGTATCGACTTTGAGAAGAAAAAAAAAAAGAAATTAAGGCTTGATGGACCCTAAACACCACCACCCCACACTACATCAACAACATGCGTCTCGAGAGCAGTGTGTATTGTGTACACTATAATGTTGTGGCCACTTAAACACTATAGGGGGTGGCACATGCCACCCCAAAACCTTAAAGGCTGTTTGGTTTGTCGAAATTTGAGGAAATTTGAGGGAATTGGAATCAAATTCTTTCGAATTCCTGCGTTTGGTTCGAGTTTTGTTTGAAAAAATTGGAATCCAATTCCAATGAAATGGAGGGAATAAATTCCTTTGGTCGTTGGATGGAATTCATCCCCTTGGAAGAGGGAATGTGCAAGATTATCATTATACCCTTCTATTACATTTCAAATTGAAACCATCTACCACCACTACCGTCACCTACCACCCAACGCCACCCACCACTGTCACCTACCATCACATACCACCACCACCCACCACCATCGTCACCCACCACCACCATCACCATCACCACCACCATCACAATCGCCACCACCACCCACCACTGTTACCTACCACCCACTATCACCACCACCACCGTCACCTACCGCCAACGCCACAGTCACCACCACTCACCGCCACTGTTATCACCCATCACCGCCACCGCCACCTACTGTCACCATCCACCACCATCACCCATCGCCACCACCCACAACCACCACCACCATCACCACACACCACCGCCACCATTACCACCACCCATCACTAGCAATAAGCTATAGAACAAAAATAAATTATACGAAAAAGGGGAAATTTGTCATTTATATGGATTTCAATTCTATTTTCTATAAATCAAACAGAATATTTAATTGGATTTTAATTTCTAATGAATTTTAATTTCTTAACAGATTCAAATTATTTTAAAAAAATTCTACGAACCAAGATCATCTTAACATGCTGTAATATAAAAAAATGGAATATACAGTTGAGAGCGCCTCGAGCCAAGTTGCCAAAAAGGTCGTAATATTTGAAAGAATTATTTAAATTATGCTATATCATACTTTTTTAGTTTCTTTTATTTAATGGATTAAAAAATATACTAATAAACAGATAATAAGAGTCTTAAAAAACTGGGTTCACTCACCTAAGTCTAGAGAAAAAAGTCTATGCTAAAATTATATTATTATACGTTGTGTATGATTAAAAAATGAGACGATACGATTCGATTGAGAAGGAATTAAACTGTTTGGGTTTGTGTACCAACCCGTGGCATATGGACAACAAGAAGAAAACATGATAACAAATTCATGGATTTGGTGTCCCAAGATTTGGTAATTTAGCATATTGACAAAATATTTTGAAAATCTTCAACTTTTGAAATTTCATAACTTATGAAGTCTTTCTATAGTTATGTTTCGTGTTTGTCCAAAATTACGGTTGGCCAGTAAAAGGATTGTGAAACGTTTCAGCGTCTTAGCATTTCACCATAAACGACCGTGCTCCCCCATAAGGAAAGCCGGTAGACGGCCGTGCAATCCATTTCTTATGTTTGTCTAAATATGCATATGGCATTCGAGATAAACATTTGAATTTCACGACATATGCTCTAAGAAATTTATAGTGTGTAATATCCAAATTTTCATAGTATAAGTATATGAAAACGATATAAAAACTCAAAATTATGTTATTAATAAAGTGGTGCATGAAAGGTTTGTACATAGCATGATAAATATAAGTATATGCAGTCCTTGTGGCCTTTCCCTTTTCCAAAAAAAAATATATATAAGTATATGCATGGCATAGTTCTATCCGGAGAATCAAGTGAGTTAGGCCTTGGAAACGACATAGTTCTAAATGTGTATAAATTGATTATGGAAATGATACTAATGATAAAGTACAAGGTACAAGTCGTAGTATAGGCGCAATGCTATAATAGGAGGAGTCAAAATCACTTTGCATAAGAATAGATGCTCATAGACCAGAGTACACACCTATTTAAAAGAATATATGTGAATGTGTGATTAGCTCATTTGGTAGAGGCTTTGCTCTCTTAGACAGGAGATTTAAGGTTCTATCCTTAACATAGACGTTAACTAAAAATATAAAAAAGAGCCCCTAAATTTAATTTTGAAGGGATTAACACCGGATTTTGCGAGAGATGAAATTTTGTCACTTATCCATCACAATTATTTTTAGTAACGGAGTTTTCCGTGCAAAATATATAAAAATGACATATTTAGCCTATGTATGTTTATTTACGTGCAAAATATAACTCATTCAATATAATCTATAAATATCGAATTACTTCTTTGCCATTAGGTATTGTCCATTGATTTGAAATCGAGTCATTGATATTTCTTTAAACATTGTTTTTGTTTATTTTACAACTTTCTATGTTTTGTGGAGTCATTATTAAAGTTACGGGTAATCGATACATAATAAACACTTGACTCCGAGTTCCATTAGACCATCACTTACTTATTGCCAAAAGAATAGGAGATGTCGTGTGATGATAAAATTCCTATGTTTATAATTTCTTAATCAAATGGAAATAGCCATCGTCCTACTTAATATTCATAACCAGTGACTAACTTAGTAAGAATCCAAGAAACTTTTTGAAAAGATATAGCTAAAGCCAATAAGAACAAGACTAATCAACCAGTTTTTATAATAAACAATTCTTTAGTAAGAATAATAATGGATTAAAGGAGTTTGTTTGGGAAGATGTGTGTCTTTAACGGAATAATATTGACTTACAAAGATAAGCATGAAACCGGTTAAGAGTAGGGGTGTGTGTGTGTATATATATATATATATATATATATATATATATATATATATATATATATATATATATATATATATATATATATATATATATATATATATATATATATATATATATATAGACTTAGGATCTTTTGAGAACCAACTTCACCCCGAGAACCCGAGAACTCCAAACTCCTTTTGGATCAAACCTATATCTCCCAAACCGATATTTTTTTTCAAAAAACCGACCCCATAGACCTCTTAGACGCTCAAAATGGGCCCGGGGCGCTGAAATTTTTTTTCCGAAAAAATGACTTTTTTTTGAAAAAAATTGTACATGTGCAAAAAAAATTTTGTACATGTACAAACTTTTTTATACGTGCACTTTTTTCAAGTTTTTTTTATGAATGCCTTTCTAACAAGAATGACAATTATTGTGTTACCTTGTAACCAAATCCTGGCCATCAGATTTCATTCTCGTAAGAATGAAAAAACTGAAAAAAATTTCATTCTTAAAAGAATGAACTAAATTTTATACATTAAAACAACAAAAATGTAATGAATTGTTTCAATTATGACAAAATTACTGGATAATTTACATCACAACAACAAGAATCTACAAAAATTGTAACAATTCTGGAAAGAATGAAAATACTTTACATAAAACATCAATATTCTAAATGAACAGATAAGTTATTATTAAAAAAATGTGTTTTAAATGAGTGGTCAATATTGAGTTTCAAGGTTACACAATACTTGTCAGGATATATTTGATACTGGCCCTATATATATATATATATATATATATATATATATATATATATATATATATATATATATATATATATATATATATATATATATGTATATATATATATATATATATATATATATATATATATATATATATATATATATATATATATATATATATGTGTGTATGTATATATATGTATGTATATATATATATATATATATATATATATATATATATATATATATATATATATATATATATATATATATATATGGATGAGTTCAATGCAGAACCAAATTAAATCACCTAACTGCAGAACCATGCTCCTAACCGTTAGATCAAGTTTTTAAGATAAAGGGTAGGATTGTCCAAAATAACATCCATATCCATATTTGAATCTCATAACTGAACATAAGAAATTAAATCAAATCAAATCCCTAAATACAAGAGATTCCATATATATTCAATATTACGTTCTTATGAATACAATGTCTCAGAAGATTGATCAATTCCAAAAAGTAGAATTTGCTCCTGTCGAAGAACTTCCTCCACTCGAATCACTGTTACGGACATTGAAATCAGATCAATTTTGATATATGTTCATGTATGAACATATGTTCATTAATGAACATATGTTCATTAATGAACATATGTTCATTAATGAACATATGTTCATTAATAAACATACGATTACAGATCTTCGATTACATACGCAGAATCAAACACATTCACTCAAATTGAGAACAGATGTTCACTAATGAACATATATTCGATTACATACGCAGAATCAAACACATTCACTCAAATAGATATGTTCATTAATGAACATATGTTCATTAATGAATATATGTTCACTAATGAACATATGTTCACGTTACCGACATCAAATCACGAACAGAATAATTATAGATTGGAAATCAAAATCAAACACATTCACTCAAATCGAGAACAATGTAAACTGAATATAAACTCAAATCAAACACATTCAATCGATTGGATTAATATAAACTGAATATAAACTCAAATCAAACACATTCAATAGAACATACCTACGATAAACCTAGAATCAACAACACTAAAATTGGACGGACTCGAGGACTGTAGCTACGCAATGGAGATGAATGGTTCTTTAATTTCTTTGCAATGGAGATGATCCGATCGCTTCAGTTTGCGGTTTTATTAAACCCCCTTCGTTTTTGGAAGAAACGAAACCCCACAGCAATTGAAGATGACGAGACTATAAACCCTCATTCGTATATGATTCCCTATTATGCCCATGGGTGTATGTGATTCGCTGCACAACACATATAATTTTATGGTACACCTCTTTTTAATCTTATCCGTAGATGTAATGATCCGATGGTAATAAAGATGGTTCTGTGGTTAGGCAGTGTTTTTTAGTTCTATATTGAACCTTCCTCTATATATATATATATATATATATATATATATATATATATATATATATATATATATATATATATATATATATATATATATATATATATATATATAGAGGGAGGTTAAAATGAGATGAATAAAAAGGTTGAGATTGTGAGAATGATTCTGGACCAATCAATATATAAGGGTATATTAGTAATTGTATAATTTAATTAAATTAAATCATAAATGAATAAAATCACAATTTCCTAAAATTTAGGGATTTGATTGGTAATTACCTAAAAAAACGAATTAATCATTTTTAATTAATAAATGATTAAAAAAATATTTTTTTATCAATTTTATTTTAAATTTAAAAGAATCGTCTTTTTTTCATTTATTATATTGCATTCATTAATCAATAAAAAACAAATTATTAATTATCCATGAATATTGTAGTGATAGCAAAATTATATTCATAAATGAATATGCCAATACTAGATTCATACATTTATATAGTTATTTTCATAAATGAATATAACAAGACTTGTTTCATACATTTATACAGTTATATTCATAATCGATTAAAACATTTTAAATAGAAAAACTACTAAGAAAAATCAAATTACACATTAATATACAACATTTATATTTATAAATGTTTAGCTTATTTCAAACAATTACAAATTATACATGATTATATTCAATAAAAAATTAAATCATTCAAAGGATAAAAAGTCACAAAATTCATCCAAGTGTCGGCACTTTTCTTGAATCAATCGTAGTCCTGTTTCTTCACTTCAAATCAGATCGCCAAATAATTTGTGATTAGCCATCGCTTCTAAAAAACGTTAGAAAACATTATGTTAGTTTTAATAATATAAGATTAGATAATAACAAACACAAACAAATATGTTAATTATCAATGATAAGTTGTGATATATTCATTCATGATTAACATGTGTTAGTCATTTCTCTATACCATTCATGAATAACATGTATCAATCACCAATGATTAACATGTGTTAATCACCAATGATTAACATGTATTAATCACCAACGATCAGTTACAATATAATCATTCATGATTAACTGTGTTAATCATCAACGAATACTTCAGATTAGATTACTGTTGCAAATATTGATGATGGGCGATAATCAAGAAAACTAATAATTTAGATATTTCGTTGAAGCAAATCATGGGCAAAAAAGTAAACGAATATCTTTCTTACATTTTTTCCAGATTTAGTCCACTTAGGTCTGGTATCACCATTCAGATGGTTGAAACTGAGATCACTGTGCAAACGTATGAATATAAATAGAGATCATACTTCAGGAAATACAAACAAAGACTAAAGCAGACCACAATGTAGAAACACAAAAGACACTACTAATGAATATGGTCTAAAGTATTTTCTGAAACAAAAATAAAAGAGAGGAACTCGTACTTTTTGATAAATAATCTGGAATAGTCAAACCTGGTTTAACTCTTTTCCCTCTTAATCAATTGAAGCCACAATACAATGAACAGTAACCGAAGATAGGTTGTCGATGGTGTTAATGGCGATGAGAGATGGCAAGGTATACAGCGATCAAAAACATCCCGACTTCGATTCCATTATGTGCGTGTGTTTTTCAGTAGCAACAAAGGACCGGAAGTGTCCTTCTTTCTTGTTTATATCAACCAGGTCTGCCTCTCGCCTTCTTCCCTGAAGACAATACCGGAGATGAAAAACCACCGCTTGGGTATCAATTTCAGTAGCCGGTAATCTCGCCACCGGCCCTTTAGAAACATCGAATGGATACTGCCTTGGCCTCTCACTCTTCTACTTCACTACTTCGCTTCCGGTTGAGTTCATCCCCGCCGTCACCAAAGCGATAGACTTATTTTCACCGAAATTTCTGCCTCTACCATCGGCACTGTTAGGGTTGTTGTAAGTAGGAGTCGGGTTGGTGAGGAAGAATTAGGTCGACTCATCTAGGCATTTAAGAGAGATAGAGAGAGGGGTATACGTATGAGAGAGAGTGCTGAGTTTTAGGAAATTGAAAGTCAAATTCCTAATTTCATGGGTATTAATATTACATAAATACCCTCATCGTATTAAAAAATATTATTAATCAATTTAATTAGTTTTAAATTTCTTTAAATGACATATTAATATTAGCCATTGATTTTAATATTTGGAAGGCCCAGATTTATTCTCGCATTCTCAACCTTTTTAACATTCTCATTTTATCCTACCTCTATATATATATATATATATATATATATATATATATATATATATATATATATATATATATATATATATATATATATATATATATATATATAGAGAGAGAGAGAGAGATAGAGATAACTAGGTTATATTACGGACAACAGTTATTATGAGACCGTGCGGACAGTGCTATTCTGTTAATAATGACGATTAGAATATGTTTTTATTGGTAATATTAATACTAAACAAACATATTCTCATAGAATTATTGCTATTATAACGTATTTTCAATCATTATCATTCGTTCTAGTGTTTCACACATTCTGATTCACTCATTTCCATTCTGATAGAATGATAATCATAAAAACTTCATATAACCCGTATAAATGATTTAATGACAATAATTCTATGAGAATATGTTTGTTTCGTATTCACATTACCATAAAAAAATATATATATTCGTTATTTCTCACAAAATAGCAGTGTCGCACGGTCTTACAATAACCGTTGTCCGCAATATAACTTATATATATATATACTAGTTGTCAGACCCGTGTATTACACGGGATGGTACAAAAAAATTATTAATTAATAATATTTAAACTACGACTTTTTATTTTGATAAATATAATTGATTATGAGAATGTCACCGGTATTAAAATCAAATTCACTATTGTGATTGGAATCGTTCTTCAAAATATTATGATGTCAATTGCCTCTTTATTGTCTCCCAAATTATTATACACATTAGAAAAAATATGATATTAAAAAACAATTAATTTTGAAATTGAATGATAACAATTAATTTTGAAATTTAATGATAATTAAACTGATCATTAATGAGTTATAAACGTTTCAAACCAATTAGTTTTTTTAAGAAATTTAAAATTCTATTAAAATGACATGTGGCAAATTCAATGAGGAGATGACATGTGTCTTTGAGTTACTTATTTATTAGGATAGGATATATATATATATATATATATATATATATATATATATATATATATATATATATATATATATATATATATATATATATATATATATATATATATATATATATATATATATATATATATATATATATATATATATATAAATACAGAGAGAGATTGTTAGGATTAAATAAGAATGGTAGTTATTGTATGATTGTAATATCATTTTTGGACCATTGGATTGAAAAAAGAAGTGGCTATGATGATGGTGACATTTTTGTAAATAAGTTGAATGAATATAAAATAAACTAAAAACGGGGGGAAAAGGTATAAATGTCATTAACTGGAACCTATAAATTAGGAAATTATTATGTTTTAAATAACAATTCCTACGATCACGGGAACACAATCCTATTCTCAATTATCAATAATATACACATATTCTCGGTTCAAATCGATTAGAGCGATAAAGAAACGGAGCGTAAAGTAATTTTGGTTTTCTACGTTACAGACGAATTCTCTGAGAATTCGTGAAATGCAGTTTGATATGAAGTATTCTTTGAGAATGGTATGTTTGTAACAGACTTGTATAAGAGCAATTGTTGTCGTGAAATGCAGTTTGATATGAAGTATTCTTTGAGAATGCAGTTTGATATGAAGTATTCTCTGAGAATTCGTTAAATGCAATTTTGGTTTTCTGCGTTACAGATGAATTCCCTATATTCCATTCTTAGAGAATACATATATTATAAAAATGGAAAAATCCATTATTAGATAATACATGCATTATAACAATGTAAAATAAACCCTCTGTATGAAACACGTACCTAACATTATCTAAGAATACAAACAAATGCTCAAAACAAAGAAACAATTCTCTAAGAATGCCTATTTTTCTATAAGAATACGCAAAACCATCATCCACCCATAAGAGTTCCACTGTTGTTTTTTGAAGAAACCGTAATTGATAAATTAGTGCAAAAAAACCATTAAGGTACGCCTTCCCCTACTCTGATTACTTCACGTCCGTTCTGATTGCATCGTGACACATCGCAGTCGTCGATGCAGTCAAAAACACTAAATTTATTCGTTACGGTTCACTAGCTAGCGACAAGTAAGGGTCGAACTATGGAGTCCGTGGTTGGCACTTTGTGTCAAAACTTGACCAATCTATAGTGCCATTCTATAGACAGTTTCCATTCATACACTTAGAAAAACCGAAAGAACTCAAAAACGCAAAATCTAACCAACGATCTATGATTAAACAATAAATCACATTCAACCAATCCAAACCAATCTGATCTCGATATTCAACTCAGAAAATCAGAAGCCAAACAATCAGAAGAATCAAACCAAGCGACAACGGTTATCAAAACCGAGATTATAAACGAACATCGAATAACCTCAAATCAAATATTGCATTAAACTAAAACCCAAAATCAGAGTCGAATGCTTCTGAAAACAGGAATGAAATCTGATCCACGTGGTCAATGGTGTTCTACAATCCAAAACCCGTGATCGCACGTATTAACAAAAACCGAAAATGAAATGAATAAACAACGAAACTAACCAAACTACCAACTATGAATCATTAAAATATGAAATTCGAGTCAAAGATGCCTGAGTTTCACTCAAAGGTCGGATATTCCCCCCGAATCACGAAGCGGGACCCTCTATTTATAGTTGTAGATGTTGCCTTCACGCTTCGCGGAATAGCCTTATACGTAGCGCGGCTTATCTTGAATCCCCGTTTCTTTGCACTTTGAAGACGACGATTCGGAGGCCCGTTTAACACCCAGTTTTACAAACAACACTTGTACATCACAATTTAACAAAATATGAGTTCATATTCAAGATGTACAAGAACTGGATATAGAAGTTGTTCAGAATAACCCAAAACATAGTTAACAAAAGTGGTGTACTTGTTTAGAATTTACATCTTTTCAAAAAAGACAAAAATAAAACAAGGACGGGATCAAAACTTTAATCCGTGGACATCTTGTAATATTATCCACTAAGTCCTGTAACACCAAAGAAATAGCAACATTTTATAAGCAGGTGCTTAATGAGTAACAAGATTATACTATTTTATGATATTCGCCAATTTCAATTTGAAACACCAATTTTTTTTTTTTTTTGCCTTTTTGAGGTTATGAAATCACCAATGGGAATGTGAAAGTACATTACCCACAAAGATCACCAATAAGGTCAACACCGACCTTATAAACTCCAATAATTGACTAAGTAGTCAAAACACCAAATTATCAACATATGGAATTACACACCCATTCCATAAGTAACAACATATTCAAACTTCTGTGTTTTAATAGTAATTAACCTACAATTGAACTCAAACTATACACACTTCCACATGATCAACATTTAATTTAAATTGGAGAAAAGAAGGAACGTGTTACTCACCTTGGTTTGATTCAAAAGAGGGTTGTTCTTGGTGTTTTCAAACCTTCCTCAAACCTTCTTATCTACAAAATATCAAACATATATCATTCATTTAGCAATTACAATTGTTCAACAATTTTTATAACTTTCTGTTCTCCACAGGCGTAAATAGCGCCGCTATTTCTGTGGCTCGTCCATAGTTAGAGGCGCTAACTATGAACAGCAGCCCCATTTTGCTCAATTTCTCCTTTTGTGAGTTTTTTACACATTCCAACTTCATACAATTTAGAAATTTCGACTGTAACATAACAAACTTAACTCATGCATATACATTAACACTTAACATATCAAATACACCATAGTTTTGCAAGGATTTCATAAACAAAACAACTAGAAGATGAAATTTACCTTAATCCTTGAAACTAAGCTAAAAGCCCTTTGATTTTCTTGTAAAATTGATGGATTTTCGCTAAAAAACGGACTCAAGGACCTGATTATCGAGAGCTTCTGTTTTTAGAAGTTTTTCTCCACAAATGACAGCTATTAAGCTTTAAAATGGGACACCTGTCTGCGCGAGATAGCGGCGCTATCTTATGGTCAACGCCTGGTCAAATAGCAATATACTATAGATAGCGACGCTATCTATTTGGGCAATAGCGCCGCTAAAAACCTCTGTTAAGGATTTCTCTTACATTTTAGTCCTTCTCCTATTTCCATTAAGCCATAATTTAAGCCATCATTTCTAAGATGTTAGAAATGCTCTAAAACGAAAAACTAAGCCTTAACATTTTCAATATCTCAGTAACGATACTTTCAAATTTTTAACATTTTTGGTCCTTTTTCAAAATTTTCACCAAAACTAAGTTTTAACCCATCAATTAAATTTTAACACTTATATTAGGCATAATTTATGCTTTCTAACCTGATTTTGAGATGTTACAGTCCGAGAGGCAGAGGCCGAGTTTAGTATCCGGTGAACCACAATGACGTGTTAATAGGGATTTTTAGGTTTTATTCCTTAATTTTAGCCTTTTAATTTGGGTAATTCAATTAATTAATTAATATAAATTATAATGATATTATTTAAATGACTAATTTACCCTAGATGATGATTGGTCCAGAATTGGTCATACAATCACACAATAGTTGTTGTTTACATTTGAATATATATATATATATATATATATATATATATATATATATATATATATATATATATATATATATATATATATATATATATATATATATATATATATATATATATAAGGTTGCGTATTAATCCACCGAAACTTTTAAAATGACCAATTTGTCTTGCAATTTCATAATATGTTGTTTGCAAGTCCAATGTGTCATCACATCCGTGTAAATTCTCTTTTTTTATTCAATATGATATATGTACATAAAAAATTCAACAATGAATGTGTGAACAAATGTTCAGAAAATTCAATTGAACCATTATGATAACTAAATGTTCAAACTAACTAAATAAAACCATTATAATTATATATTAAATTTGAGACTAAAAGTTATATACTTTAAAATCCTTAAATTATTTGACATGAATGGTAAAAATGCATTGTACTAAGGCTTTCCATAAAAATAAAAAAATGAAGAATTTACGCAGTTAGAATTTCCTTTAAATACAAAAATCTTTCTCATGTTATTTGTTATTTATCGATGTGGGACAATAAAAGAAGGTAGAAACTATATTGTTTATAAAATACAAAGGTTAACTCTCTTCAATTATCTCATATCGTTGAAGAAAGTAAAATGAAAGGAACAAATATATATATATATATATATATATATATATATATATATATATATATATATATATATATATATATATATATATATATATATATATATATAAAGCTTAATTCCTTCATATGTATATCTTCTTATCTTTGATTTTTAATCAAGACACTACAATGACATGCTCTTATTTTAACCTACAACTTTTAGCCTCGTTAATAAAAATTACTTTACCACAATAACATAATCGCCAATGTGGTCCACAATTATAAGACATTACTCAAAAATATTCAATTATACCTTTATAATTATATATTTACATTGAGACTACAATTTTTTGATGGGGAAAACATTATATTAATGTTTACAATAGGGGTGGAAAAACAAAACAAGTCGAGAATCTACGACAATAGCATTTCCTTTTACTACGTACATCCCACTTTTATCATTTAAAATGTCATTCATGCGACATATTTAAAATAAAATACAAAATAATGTATATATAAAAATACAAAGACTAATTCTCTTTAATGTCCTATCATACATCATCTAGAAAAACGAAACGAATGATACTAATATATTTAAGACATTATAAGGACATATTGTTTTAACCTACAAAATTCTGATTTTCTATTGTGATGACATAATATTTTTTAATCTACAATTTTGTATTTTTTTTATTGTGAGGACACAATATTATTTTAACCTACAATTTCCAACATTATTAAAAAATCATTTTTACATCAAGATATAACGTTCGCCAGTATAGGTACATTTGAACGGGTAAAAATTATTTCCATCGCGTGATTTAACATATATCACTCCCTTAAGTCTGTTTTTCCTGATTATCGATAATAAATCTCATTTTAAACAAATTCTTATTAAAAAAAACTCATCTTAAGTTGTTTAGTCTAAAAATAATATAAATTTTCTATAAGGCAATAAATTATTGAGAATTCCATATTGTAGTGAATTTTTTATTTTAAACAACATACATCTACCAATACTTTTTAACATATAACTGTATTGCTGCACAACGTGTGGGCTTTCGCCTAGCATTAGTAATAAACCTCGATTAAACGTCTTTGAAATCCCAACACCGACGCCACTTTTATTTTTATCGACCAACACTATATCCTATTTTATCCAACTAATAGTATTTTCGTGAGAATCAACACCCCAAAAAACCGAGACCTCGAGGACCCTAATATCTTAAGCATGACTATATGAACTTCAAATATGGACATTAATTAAATTCCGAGACTTTTCAAAACCGCTTTTAAAAGAGTTAAACGACCCCAATAGAAAGCATATTCACTGTCTATTTTAATTTTTTTTTCTTAAACCGGTCAATATAAATATATGTGGAGCCCAAGAGTGACTCTTCAAAAGAGTCCTTGTGGAGAGAGGGGAGACTCCAACATATATATAAAATTATAGGACCGTGTCACACCAATTTGGGATACACTAACACTCCCCTTCGGAGACGTAGGCTCGATGATGTTACATAGGTGCGGGACACTGACTCTGATACCATATAAATATATGTGGAACCCAAAAGTGTCTCTCTAGACTCCAAAAGAGTCCTTGCGGTGAGAAGGAAGACTCCAACACATATACAAACTTATAGGACCGTGTCACACCAATATGGGATACACTAATAATCAATAGTTGTCCTCCAACTTTTAAAAGTTTAATTTAACTTTTTATTTTAGTGCAAATCAGTTATGATATAGTTAATCATAACGACTTAATTATGTGTGATAACATATAGTGTTTATATTTTAATTATATAATTTTATTTTCATGCAACGCATTGACATCCATCTAATTATCGAATAAATGGGTTAATATAACAAAACAAAAGACTCAAAAAAAAAAATCATGGTTGATATATTTGACCTAAAAAGATCTCCAATGATAGAAACAATTAATAAAGCTGATTCTAAACAATATATTTCTCAAACTTTTTATCGAAGATGCTATTAACAAGTTAAAAATGTATAGAGATTGTCGACCTCGGACGTATTATAATAACATAACTAAAAAAAACTATACTTATCCTATTTTTATCTAAAGTTACCAAAATACATGTTAATTTTATTTCAGGTATAATTAAATTAGTTTTAAAAGTTTCTCTCTCGTAAGACATACCAACACTATGTTCATGAGTTTTTTTTTTAAGATGAATAAGACAAAAGTTTAGAGCCCTAGAAAATTTATGTTGTCGCCAACTTGACTGTATAGAAAACAAACAATTTGTTGACAAAGAACCACCTCCTTTTCCAAGCACTAATTAGAGTAGGGTGGTGGTATCTTATTGGTGATCATATAGAGATTCTTCAAATCTTACTTCAATGTCTCTGTATATGTATTATAGGTTACCAAGGTGTACACCAAAATTAAAAATATCCATAAAAAAAAACTAAACCAAATCATATACAGATTTGTTCATCTCGAATATTACCATATGTGCACAAATTAATATATACGTAAAACATTTCTATTCGAATGTTCAATAAAACATATATGAAATTTCGTTTTGGTTATAACACCTACTTACACTCCGTAACATATCCCATCAATCTCAACAATTAATTTTGCAGAAAACGCTACGATCTGAGTTTTGAAACATAATAGTTTGGCTTTACGTAAGAGGGTCAACTATTTTATTTTTTGGTTACTTCCCCCTCAAAAGATGTTTCAACTTTCAATGCAAAGTAGATATTTTGGGCCGGGACTCAAACAAGGAGGCATTTAATAATCGATTTAATTTAAAAATATACTTTTAGACACAGGAGTTTAATTTGGGTTTTTTCGTACAAAACAAAACATTATAACTAGCTAATCTATAACTATATTGCATAACGAATAGATTTGTATATAAATAAGTATTTAAAGAAATTAAACTTAACTAAAAGTTTATAAATAAAATATGATAATTGAACCCGCTTCAGGATCCACATGGAAAAACAATCATGAAACCCTATCGATATTTTAGACGTGTTAATGTTTAAACCCGGCATTCTTTGTAAAATTCTGCACTTCCACCATTAAACTCTCGTCGCATAAGCATAAAAAATCAATATGATGATGCTAAAGCTAAACCTTCAATATTATACATGTTCTCCTCAAATACTAATAAGAACTGAAATCTTCAATAAATTGCATGGTCACTAAGCATTTACTAGTCGATTGATTTTCAAATTGTTGTTCATATATAATACAAATGTATCACATGGATTTGGATTGATGTAAAAAAATCAAGATAGTTTGTAGTACCTATTGTATGTAAAAAATTATCATTTTGTTTCAAAAAGTTTTGTACTGACATTACTGGTCCAAAATACTTTTTTTTATTGTGGTTTTAGTCTCTGCTAATTTTAAAATGGCATAAAAGTACAATTTTGCTCTTATTATTTTCTTTTTCTATTTTTCTTTACATTTCAATACTTAAAAAAATAAAAAAAAGAATAACCTAACCCTATCGACTCTTCACATGGGAAATGAACTGCAAGTCAAAGAGTGTTTGGTTGTGCTTTTAAAATGACTTATTGACTTTACAAAAAGAATAAGTTAAAAAAGTGTTTGATATCTCAAATGTGTTTTCCAAAACTACTTTTTATAATTATTCAAAAAACTGTTTTCAAAAAGTAAAACATTTTACATGTATAAGCTAAGCTAAACATTTTTTTAAAAACAACTTGTTGATTTATTGACTTTTATCACCATAAAAGTTAATCCAAACATTTTTTTAAAAACACATTTTGCCACCACCATAAGCCAATAAGCACTTTCCCTAAAAGCATTTTTGGAATTCAAAAGGCAATCCCAAATACCCCTCTATTTTCCTGAAAATTTATACAATCTTTCACCCAAATCGGTTCTCTCCATTAAAATCCCTTGATTTCACCACATGGTTCTTCGTAGTTTTTTAAAGAATCGTCACAACTGGCCTCCTAATCCTAACCGTCTTCGGTGCACACTGTCCTAATCGCAAACCGTCGTCCATGCGTCGACAACGTTGATGAGCAAGCTGATTACGGGACGAGACCGAAATTCATCGTGTCAACGAACCATTCTCGTTATGTTCTTCCCTCGGTGGAACCAAATATGTGAAATGGTATTATACATAGAGTTTTAGTACTAATGGGAAACAAAACAGCCTTAATCAAGACGAATTTGGTGAAGCTCTGCTCAAGCGATCATACTCGATCATCATATGAACGAGATCATCGTCGTTCGTGATGGAAATCAAAGCATCGAGATCTTCAGCAGGTAACTTAAACTTGAAAAAAACATTAGCGTCACACAATATAACGCCCCAATAACGAACATCGAGTATATACAAGATTTTAGCAAATCAGTACAAATTATTTTTACAAAATAATACACTCGATATCTTGGAAGCGACAAGCGGATACCTTCAGATCGTTTCATGATCCAGCCGGGAGTTACTATATCTAATACTTGTCAAAACACCACAACAAACAACGTAAGCATAATTACTTAGTGAATAACTATACTGCAACGAGATAAATATACAAAAAAATATAAAACAAACCCTGTGTTAAAATTTCACCATGGAATTTGTCACTTGAAAATCCAATACAAATTGGATAAATCATAACACCTTAAGTCACCATTATTGAAACACAACGTATTTATGATTAACACCAATATTAAAAATATTCACCAAAGAATATTGGGCTTTTCACTAACCCGAAGATCTATCACCAACATTCGATTACACCAAGTTATCACCCATCTGAAGTTACACCATATGGTTGTAAACCATAGTTATACAACAATATGAACACCATGTAAAACACCAACAAATATCAACAACTATAACTTCACTAATCATATCTAAAAGCAACTACTATGTGAGTTTCACCTATTTTTCACATGGAGTTATTGTACTATTATTCATCAAGATAGTTAAGTCTAACACCATCTTATGAGGATATATATATATATATATATATATATATATATATATATATATATATATATATATATATATATATATATATATATATATATATATATATATATATATATATATATATATATATATATATTCACAAAATACAAACTACAACATAACACCAATTAAGTTGAGTAAAGTTACTCACCTGTCGTCCAAGCTCCAAAAGTAAGCTAAACTTGATATTTGTAAGCTTTTACACCTTCTTGTCTACAGAGGAATAAGTTTAAACCTTCATTCATCACCAATCTAAATAAAATAAAGTTTTATCCTTCACAGGCATAATTAGCGCCGCTAACTATACCGTTGTTCATAATTAGTGCCGCTAACTATGAACAATAGCATTCCTTTGACAGATTTTTCACATAACCTCTGTTTTTAACCTACCAACATCAAGAAATCAAGAAATACAACACCATATTCAATTACACACGTAAAACTTTCAATTTCACTACTTGCATATCAACCAATTTAGCTAATTTAACTTAATAAGAACTCACTAACCTCAATTCATAATTGATATGCAAAAGCCCTTTGATTCCACCTTCAATTTGCTGATTAGAACCCCAAAATCTCCCTGAAAACCCTCTGTTCTCGAACCTCCTGTTTTGAGGAAAAATAACCTACAAATGACCAATTTAATGGCTTAAGTGGAAAGCTGTCAGCCGAAGGTTAGCACCGCTAACCTTGGCATTAGCACAGCTAATGGTTAGCATCGCTAACATTCTACTTAGCGTTGCTAACTTTCTGAAATTCTCCTGGTCCAAACTTTTGCAACCATTTCACTTAATAGCAACCAACTTCCACATAGCGTCACTAATCCTTAGCCATTAGCGACGATAATGGCTCGATGAGTACTTTCTTGTGAATTTTCACCATTTTCTCACCTTTTGACCTATAATTCCTAAATTAGCATCCAAACTCCATATTAAATCATATTCTGGACATTTAAACACCATCATAACATCTTAACACCTCAAATCCTAAGTTTTGGTTCATTCTTCATTCTTAACAATTTTTGGTCCTTTTTCATCAAGAACATCAATGAATCATCTAAAACTCCTTTTAAACCCATCAACATGTTATTACAAATTGAAAAGGAATGTTCACCTACTTCCTGATATTACATACAAGGCTACTAACTTTGCAAGGAGAACAATGAACTTTATGGAATGATCGACGACTAAGATCTTGGTTTCGTTGTCGATGTACGCTAGTTGGTTATTGTGAGGCCTAGGGTGGATTTTACCACCATAACTGCACATAAACTTGACTTTGTAGTTTTTGTTCCCGGTCGACTGGTCTTCCCATCGGGGATGCTGAGGAAGCTAGTGTATATATTTTTATTGGACAATTTTTTACTCTCGTGTTAAGTTTTAGGGGGATTGTTATCATCCTTATTGTGATTTTTTTTTCTTTTTTCAAACCTTTTTCAAGTTTAGGTTTAGAGTCAGTACCGGAAAACTTTTCCTACATGGCTGAATTGACAAACTTTTGAAGGTACATCACCACTTTCTTCCCCTAGTAATCTTACGTGTTGTGTTATGTTAGCTATGCTTTTAGGAAAGTGTTTGGTCGTTAAGGTGGTTATATTTGAAGTATTTTTTTGTGTAAAGTGACATACCGCTCTGACATGGAGACTTGAACAAGAACCAACGATTTCCTTTAGTCCATACCAGGCTGAGCTGTGTTATATTAGCAATGCTTTAAAGAGAAGTGCATGGTTGTTAAGGTAATGATTAAGCTTAGGTATGTCAGCAAATTTGCTCAGAAGTTTGGTGCGTAAGAACGCTAATGTATAGATGAATATTGGGGGGAGAGAGAGAGAGAGAGAGAAAGAGAGAGAGAGAGAGAGAGAAATGGGTGAGGGTGGGTGGGTTGGTATTTTCTTTCTATTTTTAATTATTGAAATGTTAAAAATAATTGAAAAAGAAAATAATAATGACATAATAATACTTTCAAGTCAATTCAAAATTATCAGGGACCAAAACCACAATAAAAAAATTATTTTAGGCCGATGTTGTTAGTTCAAAACTTTTTACACCAAAGTGATACTTTTTTACATACAATAGTGACCAAATTTGTAGTTTGTCAAAAATCAATATTAGTGATACTAAAAGGATTCAAAATATATTTGAATACTTTAGGACACTACTTTTTAACAACTTGGATACATGTAACATTAGATATTTGATATAATAGATGTAACATTGGATATTATATATATATATATATATATATATATATATATATATATATATATATATATATATATATATATATATATATATATATATATATATATATATATATATATATATATAGGGATGGGTATATATATATAGGGATGGGTTCAATGCAGAACTAAAATAAACTACCTAACTGCAGAACTATATTTTTCACCGTTGATCTAATTTTTATGATAAAGGGTATGATAGTCTAATTAACATCCATATCCCAATTTCTGTTACTGGTAATTGTCCTTTATCCTGAGCGCAGATTTCATAAAGGATCATAAACCCATCGAACACTCAATTTCAATCGAATCTATTGCATTTTTCGTTAACAATAAGATCGAATCCTCAATTTCATTTGAATCGATTGAGAATCATACGAATGAATGTATTACGTGATCGTATTCCATCTGTAAAACATTATGTTAACTAATGAACATATGTTCATCAATGAACATATGTTCATCAATGAACATATGTTCATCAATGAACATCAACCTACTTTCATATCCATGTAATGTACGTATAACGATCTTATTATGCAAGTTTTCATATTCGTTTAAAATTAGTTGTTTCAATCATACAGTAGTACATTGAAATACCATTTTGTTGATGGTCTTACCTGCAAAATTGTTTATCCGTATGTCTGCTGTACGTGATCGTATTCCATCTGTAAAACATTATGTTCACTAATGAACATATGTTCATCAATGAACATATGTTCATCAATGAACATATGTTCATCAATGAACATCAACCTACTTTCATATCTGTGTAATGTACGAATAACGATCTTATTATGCCAGTTTGAAATATGAACATATGATTACTTTACGGAATGGAGAATTATTATTCGGCGATAAACATGTATCAATACACATTCAATCGAATTATTGGTATCAAATCCACATTCAATTGCGATTTTTCTAACATATGTTCACTAATGAACATATGTTCACTAATGAACATATGTTCACTAATGAACATATCATCACGCAGACATCAAATCATCGATTGGAATGGAAGATAACCGTAGAATGATTGCTCAATTTCAATAAATAGAATAAAAACAGATATCATTAACATACCTGCGATAAATTGCGATAAACCCTAGTGCGCAGTGGAGAAGATGGATTGGACGGACACGAGGAAGGTAGGTGATGATTCGTTAATTGCTCAGCAATGGAGATGTTCAGTTTGCGGTTTGATTAACCCTAGGTGCGATAAACCCAAGTGCGAAATGGAGAAGAAACGAAACCCACAATGAGGAGACTAAACCGAAAGCGTGACTAGCCAATTTCGTTTTTTGAATCACGTAATCGCTGGCTGCTTTATTTTCGGAACTTTAGGAACGAATCACAATTGCAATGCCCAAATTACCCTCAGCTTGTTTTATCCGATTTTTCTAATATTTTATTTAATACGTTTTTTGTGAACCATTGATTTATAAATCAAGGGTGGATATGTTAGTTCTGTAGTTAGGTAGTATTTTTTAGTTCTATAAAGAACCTATATATATATATATATATATATATATATATATATATATATATATATATATATATATATATATATATATATATGAACAACAAATATTGTGTGATCGTATGATCAATTGTGGTCCAATCATTTGTAAGGGGCATCAAGGTAAATTAGCATAATAATAAATTAATAATATTTTAATTTTTTTCACCGGTTTAGGTAATTGATTAACAATTCCTTGATTATCTCCTTCTTTCTCTCTATCTCTCTCTCTCCTTCTTGTTATACGCAAACATATATTGACTGATTTTGGTTTCGCATCTCCAAAGGTACCGGCGCAGCCACCTTTTCTGATGACCGATTGCAGGCTCACTCGCTCTAACCATTCTTCCAACAATTATGTTGACAAATTGAAGAACATTCATGCTTTGCCGCTGCCAGAAGTAATTGCATTTGTAAAATTGGTCAGGAGGTAACGCTTAGTGATAAGATTAAAGCATTCAAATCTTCCGGCCAAATGTCGCACAACTAGCGAAAAGGTATTTGGTGACTTATGTGAATATTTAATTCCTAATTAATTTGATGCATCCACTTTCAAATCGTCATGCTAGGTTTGAATTTTTTTATGAAAATAGCTTAAAGTTTATGTTCATTTATGGACCAATGAACAATTTCAAACGTAGGACACCATATATGTGTCTTCGATTCTTCGATTCTTGCATGTTTCTTTTATGAACTTGCAAACTTATTTGAAAATGAAATTGTAATAGTATAATATCAAGTTTAAAAATTTATATTTCTACGGTTTGATGCTAAACGTGGTACTTCCAAAATAAAGATTTAGAGACTTTCTTTATCAGTACTGTTTGAAACAGTCCAAAACTAATATATTAAAAATAACAAAGGAATGAAATGAATGGTTACGTTCCATTATTACGTTTCATCTCATTTTGTTTTCTGTAGCTATATAAACACCACTATAATTCTTTAAGAATGAATGACAAAAACCACATTCGGTCGTTGGTTCTAACTTGTATCATCAACAAATTCGTTTAGAATTTATCAGGACTTGGTTATATTATTTCACATGACATATGGATGTTCTTTCAAATGGGTATTATCAACGTTAATTACAAAAATTGTCTTATTAATTAGATCTATAATAATGATAATTGGTTTATGCTTCTTTCAGGCAACAAGAATCACATAAAAAACGAAGAACAAAAGATGAGCTTCATTCTCTTGACTCTATCAGAATTTGAAGATTGAGCTAACAAAACAAGCAATATTCTTTCAAAATGAATGTGGCGATACAACAATATTCTTTCAGAATTTGAAGATTGAGCTTAAAAAACAAGATCATCAGAATGGATTTTGAAATTGATAGTTTATGCTTCATTCTCACAGAATGTGTATATTGCCATTTATGTTTTTATACTTGATATAGAATTTTTTTATATTCTTTAAGAATATTTTATATATTATTGTTTAGTATTGAATGTCGTGTATATTCTTCAAAAATATTGCATATGTTTTTGTTTATATCAAAAGTGGTCCTAATATTATTTTAGAATGAAATCGTCATTTTTAAAAAATGATGTAATGATGACATGTATTCATCGTAATATTAGTTTTTTTTAATATAATTATTGTAATTACTAATTAGGTAATACATTTTTAAAATTATTATAATAGTTAATAACATAATAATTATCTAAAAAAATCCTACTAAATTAGGAGATAATAAGTGAACTTCCTTTTTTAATTCTTGATTAATAGACTAAAATACCCTTTTCAGGGGTTAAATTGTAAAAACTGATTAATTAAGTTTTATATATTTATGCTGAAGCCCCAGAATCTAAGACCGTAGATCATTTCAATCGGACGCTCCATATTTGGTCATACGTTCACACAATACTTGTAATCCACATTTGATCATATATATATATATATATATATATATATAAGCGATCGGGTGAGGACTCGTGAGGACACCTTAACAATTGAAAAAAAAATAAAAAAAATATAAATAATAAAATGGATCATAGTACTATATTGGAGAAAAAAATCGAAAAAAAACTTTTTGATCATTATTTTTTTTATAATGAAACAATGATCCACAAAATTTAAAAAAAACTTGGATCATTACTGTTTTTCAATGATCCAAATTTTTTTTTTTGAATTTTTTTTATATTGATATAGTACTATTCTCGATTTTATGATTTGTATTTTTTTTATATTTTTTTCAATTTTTTAAGGTGTCCTTACGAGTCCTCACCGAAAAAAGAGTTCTCACCGGAACGGGACCCTATATATATATATATATATATATATATATATATATATATATATATATATATATATATATATATATATATATATATATATATATATATATATATATATAGAGAGAGAGAGAGAGAGAGTTAGGATCTTTTGAGAACCACAAGTCCCCCGAGAACTCCCAAACCGATATTTTTTTTCAAAAAACCGACCTCATAGGCCTCTAAAACGCACATATTTAAGCATTTTCGAAAAAAAAATTCCGAAAAAAACGACTTTTTTTTTTTAAAAAAATTTGCACATGTGCAAAAACAAAAATTTGCACATGTGCAAACTTTTTATACGTACATTTTTTTTCAAAATTTTTTTATAGAACGCCTTAAATATATGTTAGAAAGATATCCATAAAAAGAATTTGAAAAAAATGTACGTAGTGCAAACTTTTTCAAAAAAAAAGTCGTTTTTTCGGAAACTTTTTTCAGTGACCCGGCTCCATTTTGAGCGTCTAAGAGGCTTATGGGGTCGGTTTTTTGAAAAAAATATTGGTTTGGGAGATATAGGAATGATCTAAAAGGAGTTGGGAGTTCTCGGGGTGAAGTTGGTTTTCAAAAGATCCTATATATATATATATATATATATATATATATATATATATATATATATATATATATATATATATATATATATATATATATATATATATATATATATATATATATAAAGATCTCAATGGATTCATACTGGGTAGGTTTCTTTTTAAATTTTAATAAAAATTTGTTAAAAGAAGTATAAAAAATGAAAAAAGAAATTAAAAGGGTAATTTGGTCTTTTCAAGTCTGGCAGGGACCAAAACCACATGAAGTTTCTCATTTTAGACTTCTTATGCAAGTTGGAAACTTTTTGGACCAAACTCACAGTTTTGACAAACCACATAAACCAATTTTGCAGTTTTGCAGAGCTTGCAAGGCGGATAGGAGGAACCATAAGGAGAAGGGATGGGGTAATGGTGGGCCCATTTGACATTATAAAATCATAAATAACAAATAAATGATAAATAATCGAATATAAAATATATAATACTAAAACTGCTTTATTATAGTTACTTTAGTTAATAGGGACCAAATAGACAACAAAATAAAATTTAAGAAACTATTCAAACAAAAAAAAAATTATTGACGGAACTCGTAAAAGAAATCGAACCATACGAACGATTTATGTAATTTACTGTCTTTGGTAATTTCAATATGGAATGGTCGTATATCATACACATATTTGACATGGGTAATTTTCGAAACAAAGGTCGTAAAAATTAGTTTATAACTAAATTAGAATCTAATATACGGAGTACAAAAAAAATTTCTTTAAATTTTGAATCAATTCCATTATTTGAATTTTTTTTAAATCCTTTTTGTCAATCCCTGCTTCAATTAACCTCAATCTGAAACTGTGATCACGGTGAGAACGTAACTATTATGTTTATTTTTAGAAGGTAATAATCTGAAATTGGGGAGGTTGAGTTATTAATTATTAAATTTATTTATAAATGGTAATAATCTGAATTATAATTTTTTTTTAATCTGAAAATGGGCAGATTGAATTAGTTTGGGCCCAACGATTTTCTTTAATCAACCTTTATTAAAATGGGCCGTTTCACTTGATACTTCGGTTGCCACAGTGCCACTTGCCAGTTTAACAAAAATCAAAACGAGAACTTCATGATTCATATGGATATCCAAATATGATATTAGTTTCACTTTTAAGAACAAAACAATCACTTAAAAATGCCACAATGGCCCCTAAACTCTAAAGGGGTTTTTGGTTTGTAGTATATAAAGATTATGGGGGGATTTAAATTTGAAATTCAATAAAATGTATTGTTTGATTTGAAAAAAATTAGAACTAAAAAATCCAGTAATAATATGTAACTAGTTTTGGACTGGCCGCGCGATGCTGCGGAAGCCCGGTATATTGAAAAACGTAGCTCGACAAAAAACAAATTATATAAGGGGCGAAAAATGTAACTTTAAAATATAATAAGGGACCGGTATCGTAACTTACGAAATATCAATAATATAATTTTATAATAAATAGGGATGAAAAGAATTAATTCAAAATTAGTTGAGGGGAAAAAACGTAAATATAAAAGTTTGCTATAAAAAGAAT
The DNA here is from genome assembly GCA_023525715.1 of Cichorium intybus. Lineage (NCBI taxonomy): Eukaryota > Viridiplantae > Streptophyta > Magnoliopsida > Asterales > Asteraceae > Cichorium > Cichorium intybus. The sequence goes on along the minus strand of CM042014.1, from coordinate 14,595,638 downwards.
GAAAATTGCTATTTCCAAATAAAAGCTTATTTAAAACTTGTATCAAATGTTATAAGAATAATACTATGATCTGAATTTAGTAGTTATGGATCTGAAAATAGAAAGTACCAATTGAATAGAATAAAGCTCTCACAAACTCGTTTTCGTAATTAATATATATATAATGTTATGTTGATATCATTTAAAAAAACCTCATTTATCATAATTTTTTGAAATCCAAATCGACTAGGATAACTATTAATTTATTTTTGACTTCATTGCCCTCATCTCTCTTAAATCTACATATTACGTCCGCAATAAAAAAAATTCTAACGCCTTCCACAGATGATTTTGTCATGATCCAGTCTCACAAGTCTATTGATCTCCGCTTGAAGTCTGTTCATGAAGTTATTGTCGTGTTTAGTTATGTCTTCTTGCCCAAATGAGTAATTAGGTTGTGCTCTTTAATGGCAATTAGTTTCGTTTCCTAAATGGGTAGTTTGGTATTATATTAGTCATGAAGTCAATCAACCATCTAACCCTCTTCTCCTCTATATTCTACTTTTGTAAATGTCGAGCTTATCTAGATGACCATATGTTATCTCTTATTCATTTTGTTGTCACTATGAAATATAATTATAACATTTGGAGGAAGCTAGACTATAGATACACACGTGAGGATGATGAGTATGGGTGAGCTTGGGACTAGGACATATTAAGATAACATGTGCTCCACATATGATATGACATTATTTGTGCATGAGGATATATTAAGATAACATGTGCTTCACATATGATATGACTATTTGTAGCTTCAATAAGACCGTAATAAATGACATAAAAAGAATTATTAACTATCATGCATTATGATATATTAACATAAATGAAGTGAAAATAACATTACTAAGTACCTTGTTTTGATAAAAAGTTATATACAAATCCCTTCTTGGAATTCAAGATCATCATCACCCGGTTTTAAAAACCATTTCCATCTTGGATTGTTCTTAATATATACAACTGACTAAGTCATGAATATACTTGATTGGTTGCATCTTTAACTATTGCATTCAAACATATCACTTTTATACCCTTCCTTTAAAAAAGAACCATTATGTATACTAACCCTAGGACAACATCTTTTCTAACCTTATTTAATTGACTTAAAACAAATATACAAAATGCACTATTATCAATGTTTATGGTCACAATAACTTCAATTATACTACCTGAATTGGATCCCATGAACTCATGCATATTATGCGAGAGTCTGACATTTTGATCAGTCAATGCCATTAAATGATAGACATTGCCCTACATCAATCTCTATAGCACTTTGACTAAGAAACTCTACAATGAAATCTGCTTTGGATAATGGTCTGTATTTCTTTACACTTTAAGTTTGGTTTTCTAATCAAGTCTTTCAGAAATTGCCTCACCATCTACGTTGGGTTTATAAGTGAAGGATTATTGAAATTCCTAACACACTTATAATTTTCAAAAACGATTTTCACTTGAAAAGACTTTTCTATATTCATGCAGGATGGCCAAAGTTTGTAGGGATGTTGAATTTTGACAGATTTACTGCTACATCTAACAAATAGTCGCATATTATCACATATATGCAAATGAAGCTAATAATCATGGCTTATGGTGTAATAGGTTAAACAGAGTTCCAATTGGTGTGGCGATTCATACATTTATCTAAGTATTAAATTCATTTATTCCATTTGAAAATTGGATTGTGGGGGCTACACTCAAGTGCAACCATATATTCCTCATCATCTAGATAGGGCATTTTTTTACTTTCAACTTCTTCATCAGACGTGGTTTCCTCTTCAGATCCTTCCAAATTTGGAATGTTTTTGGGACCGTCTTCACAAAGTGTGTTCAGAAACACATATTTACATTTACTAGTTGGTTTGTTTTGAAGTCATCTTTATGTTCAACGTCTATATTTTCAATATTCATATGATCGCCCTTGTTTTCATATCTCAAAAAAATACGGACCTTCATGTGACCATGTACCCTCCAATAAGAACACTACAAAGATATTAAACTATATTCAATGTCTTCTAACAGTCAACACTGGATGAAATAAGAAGAAAACGTGAAATATTTGACAGAATTTGACCTTTAAATATGTCAATGGGTGAGAGTGTGAGAGCAGAAGCATTGATTTTAAACCCTTGTTGAATGAAATATCGTATGATAAGGCCATACCGAAATTGTTACCGGGTAATAAGGGGTTACAATACAAAAATTCCATTCTGAATATTTTACCCAATTTATTGTCCTTTCCGTTAAAAGAAAGCCATGCTTTTTTAAAAAATGAATGATTTTTTCAAATATGAAGTCAAAATTTAGGACTGAAATCTTTTTAGGGTTTTTTCATAAAAGTCCTTAAATTTTTCATAAATGTTCGGTTTTTTCCTTCTATGGATTTTATATCCACTAAAACCCAAAATTTCCAAACTTTTTTCCATCATTGTCCCTGAAACCTCTGATAACAGGTTTTCAGGTTACCTTGAAAGTATTTTCGCATAGAAGTCCTTAAGTTTGCCGAAAATGTTCAATTTTGTCCTTAACCACCGCCAGCCACCACCACCACCATTCACTACCACTGTAGTGGAAGTTGTGGTGGTGGAGGGCAAAACCAAACATTTTTGAAAAACTTAAGGACTTCTATGTGATATTAATTTTATGTGAAAATAATTTCAAGGTAACCTGGAAAGTGGAAACCTGTTATCACAGGTTTCAGGGACAAAGATGGAAAAAAGTTTATAAATGTTGGGCTTTAATGGACATAAAATCCATAAAAGGACAAAACCGAATATTTATGACAAACTTAAGGACTTTTATGGTAAAAGCCCGTCTTTTTATATCTAAAGTAAAAATATATTTTGGGGGAACAAAATCATAAATGGAGCTAACTTTGAGGGACTAAAGTTGCATTTTACTTTGAAAATTATAATAAGTCGCTAAAACCCTTTCGACACAAAAGGCGTCAACGTCCTTCTTCCAGTTCAACTTGACAGCCGCCGCGCGAACCACCGTCTCCGTTGCCATCATGTCCGTCGCTACCATCGTTTCATCCCCTCTCACATCCTCAAATATCCGATCACTTTCGATCATATCTCCATCCTCCTTTTCTCCCATCAATCCATTCAAATCCTATTCTTTCGCTCTCCAATCGAACACCGCCAAATTGTCCACTACTTCTCTCCTTAGAAACCCTAACTCCCGATTCTCTGTCTCTGCAATGAGCGTAGCAGCCCAGGAAAATCTCTCAAAGACTGCATTCCTCGATCGAAGAGAAAGTGGAGTTCTTCATTTCGTCAAGTATCATGGCCTCGGTAACGACTTTATCATGGTAACTAAGAAATTTCTTTCTACTTACAGTCTATGAAATTTAAGGAAGCAAGCTATTGCTACTAGTGAAAGTTACCTCTAAAAGTTCCAATGTTTCGGTGATGTTCTGTTCTTGACCGTGTGCGCACAGAACCTTCGTTATTGAAAGTACATTGGGATTGCATTATTTTACTTTCAATTGCTAGTGAATGGGATGATTGTCATCTATTTTTTACATAAAATTTGTCTTGAATAGGTTAACAATCTTGATTCAATGGAACCCAAAGTTACTCCGGAGCAAGCTGTTAAGCTATGTGATCGGAACTTTGGCATCGGAGCTGATGGAGTCATCTTTGCAATGCCTGGATTTAATGGGACTGATTATACCATGAGAATATTTAATTCTGATGGTAGCGAGCCTGAGGTGATTTTTTTTACTTCACAAAGTTTACATAATTATTTATGCTCCACAAACACTCATTCTTGATATGCCCATGGTGTACTATTTTCTGTTAGGACACTAAACCAGTTTTGTTGAGGGTGATTATATCCTATATTTACTATTTGAACAAATGCATATGTTGTTTAAAACTTTTCTGTAGTTATGAATTATTTGCCTCATTTTACATTCTTTCTCTCTCAGATGTGTGGTAATGGAGTTCGTTGCTTCGCAAAGTTTATTGCAGATCTCAATAATTCACATGGAATACAAAGGTATAATATTTATTAATAACAACAAAAAAATACAAGCTAAAAATAAATCACCCACTATTAGTTACGAGTATATGCAATCATCATTTCATATGTTTCATCTTTATAAAACTGTAGTTTCACTGTACACACTGGTGCTGGACTAATCATACCCGAGATACAAGACGATGGTCAGGTAAATTTCACTTGTTTGATTCTTTAAATCTTTTTAGTTTCTTTGTCACCACTAACATTATCTTTTTGCTACATAAATTTTAAATAATTTATTTTGTAACTTCAGGTTAAAGTTGACATGGGTGAGCCAGTGTTGAAGGCCTCAGGTGTTCCAACTAAAATACCACCAAATAAAGATGAATCTGTTGTGAAGGCAAAAATTGAAGTAGATGGAGTAAACTGGAACGTGACATGTGTCAGTATGGGAAACCCTCACTGTGTCACTTTCGGTACACAAGGAAACGAGGTATTCGTCATACTCTTATAAATCTGTTTTCTAGTATATCAGAATAAATAAATAAATAAAACTTTTGCTTGTTTTTAAACAGAAGTTGGTGGTTGATGAGTTGAATTTGGCTGATATTGGTCCAAAATTTGAAAATCATGCATTGTTTCCTGCCCGAACTAACACAGGTCAGGTTTTATTTAGCTTTATTATTTATCATAAAAAGATCTGGACGTCACTTATTTTGTTTAGCCTTATAATATGATCAAATGTTGTTATAATTTTGCAGAATTTGTGCAAGTGTTTTCTCGATCACATCTAAAGATGCGTGTTTGGGAGCGTGGTGCTGGTTAGTTTATAATATGATTATATCTTGTTATATTTTTGTAGTTTAAAATTACATTTTTTTTTTAATTTTATGACTTTGGATAAAAACCGTTTTATACAGGAGCAACATTGGCTTGTGGAACTGGAGCGTGTGCAGTGGTTGTTGCTGCAATCCTTGAGGGTCGTTCTGAGAGAGTAAGTTGTATTTTTTTGGTGATATATAATTGAAATTTTGAATAAGTTATTTTTTTTAAAAATGTGTTGTGATTACAGAAGTGTAGAGTTGATTTACCTGGAGGGCCATTGGATATAGAATGGAGGGAGGAGGACAACCACGTGTACATGACGGGGCCTGCTCAACTGGTGTTTTATGGATCTGTTGAGATCTAAGATTGTCAAGAATTACAAAAATAATTTAAAGATTTGTGGAAAAGGTTTTGTAGTGTGATCAGTTGTAGTCACTCGTTATGTTCTGCGTTGTTTGGTAAGCTAATTTGATTTGTTGTAATTAGGGCCGAGCGTGGTGCGGGTAAAACCGCACATATTGTTTTTTTAGATTGTTAAAACTGCACCGTTCGGTTTTTGTGTTTGGTGCGACTGCGGTTCGGTTTATAAAGCACAACAACTATTGTGCGGCTTTTACATTCATGGTTTTAAAACAGTAAAACCGATGAATATAGTCATATTTCTTTTGGGTTATAAATAAGTCGGACATTAATAGGCTAAATGCTGGAAATTGTTGATACTATGACTAAAATGTATTTATGAAAAAACTTAAAATAATATTTTTCGTGGCTAAATATGCATTTCTTAAGTTTTAAACTAAATCTTCATGTGTGATGCGGACCTTGGTTGAAAGTGAATTTCTGTTTCTTGATTTCTTTTTAATTAATTGTATTTGAAAAAAAAAAAAAAACATATAAAGAGTATATTTTTATAAATATTGAATTGGTAACATATATATTATTTTAATATTTTATAGAACGCGGTTTTGTGGTGTGGTTTTTGATATGTAGTTTTTACAAAAGGGTGGTGGTTTCTATATGTGGTCAGTGGCGGCGGCCCTGGGGGTGTGCTGGTGGTGCGGTTGCACGGGGCCTCTGTTCATAAGGGGCCTCAGAATTCAGAAAAAAATCTATAGTTATGGTATATAATTTTTTAGAAAACATATATTTTATGTGTTATTATTGTAGAGAATTAGCCTTAACATACACAATGTAACTGTTAGTTGCAATTTTTTTAAATCATTATTTACAAAAAAAAAAAACCTTAAAAACAAAAAATCAAAATCTTATCAAAAAACTTAAACCTGATAGGGTTTATTAGCAACTTAAAGAAAGAACCTACATCTAAAAAAAATGCAAGTTCTGTTTCTAATAATAAATGCTTATTCAATTTCTTGTCTAACATATAAAATATTATCGACTGCTCCAAAAGATTACAGTTGCATCAGCGAAGAGAAGCTTTTTAAAACTAAAGCTTTTAAAATCTTATTTGTGATCTATCATGTTTCAAGAGAAATTAAATGCTTTAACTTTGATTTCGATTGAGAATGAGTTTCTTGATAATATTGATTATGGAAGTGTAATAGATGAATTTGTTTCTAAAAATGATAGAATGTTGATATTCAAAAAATAGTAATGTATTGGTTGTTTATATTCTTTTAGAAAGTTAATTGTAATAATTTCAGTTTATTACTAATGAATTTACGAGATGTATTTGAGTTTTAAATTTAACATTGAAGAATTTACTTAATATTATTTTACAAAAAAGAAGTTATAGGCCTTATTTTGATTTTCGCACGAGGCCTTAAAAATATCTGGACCGAGCCTGTGTGTGGTATATAATGTAAGAGATGCACCGCAAATGCTCGGTTTTTATAAAATAAAAAACCACATGATTGGTTAATTTTATTTGTTCAATTTTGATTTTTAGCTTTTGGTGTTCCGGGTTTTTTCGGTTTGCATTGTGGTTTGCCTTCCACTATGTGCACACAAAGTGGGCCAATCGGGCCTTTGACATGTTATAATCCGGATACAAATAAAAAATTTGTAACTCTATATCTGGTTTAAGATTTTTGGAAACCACAAGCCACACCGTAAAAGTTTTAAATTGCATTATACGGTGCGGTTATTGCATGTGAAGTTTGTGCAGTTTATACGGTTTGACAAATTTTTGCTGTAAACAAAGAGGTTGCTTATGTTTGTTCGCATGATTTGTCACTAAAATTTAGTAGTCAAATAACTAAAGCTTTACCCATCCTACGACACTTTGTTACATTGATCTTCAATTAGTGCTTAATTAAACGGTAAATCCTACACAAATGTGTTCATCTACTGTCGGTCTCTTGCAGCGGTGTTGCGTTCAGATGGTGATGATGATATTTGTGTTATAGGGGGACAAAAAGTTCTAATACCCTTAAATATTGATTAGGACTAAATTAAAAATTTACGGGTTGTAGACATTAGAATGTTTTTACAAAACAAGTATAATTCAAATGTATAATCTGTAAAAAAGATGTACAGTATGTTGGTACAACAGAAATACAAAGCATAATTTTGTAAAAAATGTGTGCATATGTCATATATCTAGGGGTGTCATTTGATCCGTTTGATCGGTTATCGGTTTGTTTGGTTTGATTTAATCAGTTTCTTTTGCTTCAAATAAGGTTTAGTTTCGGTTTAATTGGATCGGTTTATTTGGTTCAGTTTACGATTACATCCGAATAACATATCTTAACTTTTTTTTTGGTTCGACAAACTTTATTCTTGTAGGGAAATTGAAAACCAATCATTAACCGTATTTCATACGATATATTTTACAACAAGTTGGAAACCATTAGTCCATAGAACGTTTTTTGACGATCCAAAAAAAGAAAACATTATGATATGTCAATTAGTAATAGCAAAAGTCGAAACAAAAAAATAAAGAAAGATAAATAGTTGATCTAAAGAAAGCAACAGTGGTCGGGTTGGTAGTCGCAGGGGCTGGATTGAAAGTATTTATCGAATAGCAATTAACATTAGCAAAACCAGACAATTATCAAATATTATAATATATATGAATGCTAAAGGTTAAAATTCAAAAGAACTGTAAAAACCTTATTCATTTATTTCAGTCAAACCGACTGGTAAAAAATAGAACCGAAATCCGAACCGAATAAGGTTCAGTTTAATTGGTTAAAGCAAACACCAAACCGGAAACTAATTAAAATCAACCGTAAACAAAACTTTGTTTGCTTTTTTCAACCAGCATTTTCGAACCACATAGAACAACCCAAAGTGATTTGTCGAGAGCGTACTCTAACATATTGGATATCACTCCAAACCTTAACAGAATCTCGGTCACCGATCACCATGTCTTCCAACATTTAGTTTCAAGTCATTTGGTTTCATATTACAATAAAAAAGTCATCTATGTTATGTCAATCTTGTTAGTTGGCACACATGTTAGATTACCACCAGATTTGTCCCAGTGTATTGCGTCTTCTCCAATTGAAGTGATTCATTTTGTTGTATGGGCTTCTCATTTGCAGAGTAATAATGACATTAAATATTATGTTAGTTTCTTGATCAACACTCTCATTTCCGTTGGGTTTATCCTATTTATTAAAATCAAATGTTTTAAACATTAAGTTATTTTTCTTGATCAATAGTGGTGCCTAAATGTTGCTACTACTAAATTTATTATCTCTAGACATGTGTTTTATGAAATTGTTTTCCCATTTGGATATTTGACTCCTAACAACTCATCAAAATATTTCTCAACTTCGACGATGATCACAACCATATAAAAACTCACTTCCAACTCTATTCTATATCACCAAAACCCACCACCACCTCTTCTAATGCTGCCACTACATCACCATCCTCCTCCACAACTACCACACCTCCTTCAGCAACCTCTAACTCACATTCCGCTGCTCTGATAGCCCCTTCCCAATCTTTGACAGCCCCTGCCCAATCATTCTGACGGCCTTACAGCTGTCCCATCCTTCTCCTCATACACCAGTGCCATTCCGATAGCCCCCTCCTCCTCCTTCAGCCACTTCAAATATCTCATCTCACTCAATGATAACTCTTGCAAAACATGACATATCTAAGCCCATTCAAAAGCTTAATCTCTATATCGACATTTCCTCTTTTGTTCCTCAAAACTACTATTAAGAATTCTAAGATCCTAATTTGTTCAATGTTATGCAAGACGAATTTAATGCACTTATTTCTAATGGAACCTGGATACTTGTGTCTCGACTTACTAATGCGAACATTGTTAACTGTATTTGGCTCTTTAAGAGAAAATATAATACATGCGGATCTTTAGTCTGTTGTAAGGCATGAGTTGTTTCCAACAATCATAGTCAATAACATGGTATTGACTGTAATGAAACTTTCAGTCTGGTTGTCAAATCGCAAACATTTAGACAATACTCAATCTTGTTGTCTATCGCCATTGGACAGTTCATCAATTCGATGTAAAAAATGTCTTTCTTTATGACCACTTACATGAGTCTGGATATATGCATCAACCCTGACTTTCGTGAACGTGGGTTTACGATCATGTATGTTTGCTTCAAAGGTCATTCTATGGCCTAAAGCAGGCACCACACACATGGTTCTACCAGTTTGTACAATTTATCATGCATTACAGTTTCACCCATATTTATTCAAATTCATCACTATTTATTTATTGACATGGTACTCATATTGCTTATCTCCTTCTATACATGGACAATATTATATTGACTACTTCATCCACCAGTAGTCTCCTGTAACAGCTTACCACCACACTTGGGTCTAAATTTTCCTTGAAAATCTTGGAAACCTGAACTATTTTCTTGGCATATCAATCTCTCGAGACAAACATAGAATGTTTTTATCTCAACAAAAATGCCACAAAGATTCTTAAAAGGGCCAACATGTTAAATTGAAAAATTGGCACGTACTCCTGTAGATACATGCTCCATGCTTGATAGCTCTAGCTCCTCGGTGGCAGACCCTACCTTATAGCGCAATTTTACAAGTGCACTTCACTTCAGTACTTGTCATTCACTAGACTCGACATTGCATATGCGGTTTAGCAAACTTGTCTATACATATACGATCCCAGAGAGCCTCACTTCATAGCTCTCAAATGGATTCTCCGATGCATACGAGGCACTCTAGAGCACAATATACAACTTTGTGTCTCTCCTTCTCATGCTCTCATTGCATATTCTAATGCTGATTGGGTTGATTGTCGAACTACAAGTCGCTCCACTTTTTGCTATTGTGTCTTTATGAATCAAGTCTTTTATCCCGATCATCCAAACGACTGGTCACAAATGCTTGGTCTAGTGTTGAAGTTGAGTATCACGGTGTTGCTAACATCATTAAAGAGACGTGTTGGTTTCAAAATCTTCTGCGTGAGCTTTACTGTCTTCCCACGACGACGGCGCTTGTCTATTGTGACAATGTGAGTGCAATGTACTTATCCACAACTCTGGACCAACATGATCAGCAGACAAAACACATTGAGATGTCACGGTCGGGGTCTCCATGTTCCATCATCTTCCCAATATGCTAACATTTTCATCAAAGGTCTTCCTTTTTTTTAGACTTCAAATCCACTTTGAAAACACAAAGTCTTTCTCTCTTTTAAGCAGGGGATATTAGGATAATATTATTGTATTGTATTTTTTGTGCATTGTGTATCCGGCCCACTTTGTTGCTCGACCCAATTTAGTCAAATGTGTACGTATTGTATATATTGGAGAAGATATGGAATACACGTTTTACATGGGAAAAAATCCAAATCACTTCTAGCACATCATTTAATGCTATCAACCGGGCCCTTAATTAATATATAGATGTATTCCTTCGACTCCATCCAAGTCATTAAACAATTAAAAGCCCTGAGCGATAGCGGTGTAGGTTTTTGTTATATGTTGTGGCATAACCTGCCACTAATAGAAAAAATGAGTTTCGAGTGAAAACTTGTACAACTAGTAAATCACGAGCCATTACAAAAAAATCACGAGACTTTTGTAACCAAGAACGTGACAGGCCCCTTTTCCGGTTGGTTCTGAAATTGGTCTGACCAGTCGAGACATCTAGGGCCGAAACCAGGCCTTGCATAATCGGACCAAACTAGGTAAACATTCATATATGAACCGCTAATGAGATGAAGTTTGAACAATGAGTTTTAGTTCAACGATGACAACACATGGTGAGTGGACGATTGAATTAGTGGGGCCACCAATGGGAAAATTAGCAAATCTTTATCAAGAATTTGGTAACATGAGAAAGAATGTACGTACTCTACATAAAAGCTTAATGTCACTAGTGAGAATTTATGGTACTATATATCAAAATACATCTTAAAATTTTGACCTTTGGCTAATGATCAACTTATTTTTAAATTATCAAACATAGGCTCGCTGTTGTTAAAACTATGCGATGAAAAACGTGCATGCTTTACATATAAGTTTTGTTTTTATTTTTATTTTTATTTTTTATATATATTTCTAATTAACTCATTTAAAACTAAAATGGATAGCATTGCCAGTACGAATGTAACAATACTGGTTCTTATGATACACTCTTCACATCTATGTGTTTGTTACAATTTTGATATATTCTATTGGCAAAAAAGAAAACAATCATTTCATATTTACATACGAAGACGATACTCTTCACACCTATCGTGTTTGTTACAATTTTTATTTGCAAAAATAACAAAAAAAGAAGATCGGTTCATATCTACATGTAAAGACAATAAAAGGATTTTAATATGTGTTTGGAAAACCCCCTACACCAATCAAATAGGGGCCTATACCTCTATGAGATTCTTCAAGGTCAAAATGCACTAAAATAAGGCCACTTGCCATTCAAGATAAAAATAAAAATGAAGCACATATAATATTATAATATCTTGATCATGTTATTTTAGACGTTTAAATGATACAAATAGGAGAAAAAGGATGATATGGACCTCTCTCTCTTATAGACTTATAAATAAAAGACACTATTGCAACTTGCATTTAACTAAGACATAACTTTCCCATCGACATGGGAGGTTTATTTCTGTAATCACATAAAATAACCAATCAACCATATCATATATGAATTCCGTTCACCCACTTCTTTCCATCTTATTATTTTATCAACTACTTTAACTTAAGAATAAACCCAATAGAATATGATAGTTTAACTTTAAAGAATATTGCAATTATTTGGTTCTTTCACAACTGAAAATTGTGTTAAAAAATAAAATATTATTTATATTTTTAAGTATTTCAGATGCACAAATGAATCTCTTTTAGTCCTTGTTACGCATAACTATGTATACAAGGTTGACAAGATACTGAGAACGAATAAATGGTTGATTGTGAGATAAGAAATATATATATGTATATATTAGACATACATTTTAAAACAATGATGTCTATTAAAGTATGATATTCTTATAGTTATGGATCATATCTATCAAAGAGTCTCTTGTCTAAAAGTATGATAAAACCATAAACCTATATCGATGAAAACTTGAAATAGAGCATGAAACAAAATTTAAGGCTACTCAATATAGTGATGATGAGTTGGCGCTGACATAGCCGTGCACACACCACCCTCAGTGTCGTGATGCTTTTTGGCATATAGGGACGTGGCCTTAGCTGACCTCATTAGAGGGCGTGGAGGGACGTGGCCTCAGGTGGTGCTGAGGTGTGGCGAGGGTGGCATACATGGTTGAGGGGTGACATGAATGATATACCACATAATCTAACTAGAAGACATGTAAAACCATGACTACTTTTATCTATGAGATTCAATTCCAACACTCTTGTTTAATATACAAATAAAAAATGCTTTATCATTATCATTAGACCGTTCATGTCTAACTAAACCATTTTAAATTATATTAAAAAATATAATTTTGATCAAATTCATTATATTTTAGTGTTAAGTCTTGAACATAAAGCCAAAACAAAGTTATATTTTGAAACTTGTTTGTCAATTTCTTCACCATTCATATATCAATACATTAAAGATTCCCATGGATACAATAATAAAACAAATGGTAGTTGAAATACACAAAACCTCTTGTTTTTTCTTGAATTTTTATTAATATTTAAACTTTTTAATTTGGAAAAACCATACGCATTTAACTCCATTACTTTTTGTTTACATTTTCACAATCTTAAAAAAGGTGGCAATTTTAAAGTCAACAAATAACAAACAATAGTCTTACATTAAAAAACTAAAGTAATTAATTCTTTAAGAACTAAATTAGACCTAAAGGTGAGCCATTAGAAGAGAAAAACTCCAAATTTAAGACTTCAAGTTCTTTAATCAATATAGTGTATTTTTGTATTGTAAACATAATGCTAGTGGAAGCTACTACGTGTTGCAACAATACACGAATGATCAATAAAAACAATCAAAATTGGGTTATTTATATATAATTTTTAATCGTTTTAATTCAACCAGTTATACATATTTTGATTTGTTTTATCATAAAGGGTGTAGTGCAACCGAGACCGACCTTGTGCGCACTGTTCGATGAATGTAGTCATTTGTTTTTTAAATCAGACTTACATGTATATGTACATGTGTGTTTTACCTTGGACCCTCATTATATATTTCCATCCAAAATTACTTAATAGTTTTTTGACATCAGGAAGTCATCATTACTGTTCGAGGAAAATAACATGACACATAGCAAAATGAAAAAGAATGAAAATCATCTCATTTTGTCTTGATATTTCTGTCGGTTAAATAGTAATGGTATATACAATGTTTTAAAAATCGGTTCGAATCGGTCGGTCGGACCGGTCGAATCGGGAACCAGAGATATTGACAGTTCTATTATAGCCGGTTTTATGATGGTTTCTTGACCGGAATGAACCGATCGGTTTTGGTAAAAATAAAACCGGTTGAATCAGGCCGGTTTTGATAAATAAAAAAAAACCTGTTTAATCGGTTGTTGTGAAACGAAATGAAACGACCTCATCTTGGGCTTATGTGTTTGGTTTGAGCTAAAGATTCCTAAGTCTTAACTACTTTAATTAAAATCAGCCTACTATAAAAATAGGAAAATTTTCATATATGCCCTAAATAAACATCAAAATATCATATTTGTCCAACCTAATATCTAAATATCGTATATACCCTTAATAAGTTTTCAAAATATCATATTTACCTAACCTAATATCTAAATATTGTATATACCCTTAATAAATTTTCAAAATATCATATTTACCCAACCTAATATCTAAATATCATATATACCCTTTATAAACTTCCAAAAAATATCATATTTGCCTAATTTATTTTTTAAACATTTTTATAATCATTTTTTTAATTTAAAATCATTATAAATATAAAGAAAATAAGAATGACCTAAATACCCATATTTCTATTTTGTTGAAATACTTTCAATCTTTCAATCAGACTTCTCAAACAAACACGTTGTTGGAAAGTGGAAACAAAAATGACGCAACCTGGGGGAAGGGCGATTCCGCCATTGTCGTCGTCCATAGTCGTTGTCTACCGCCCACCTTCTATAGTCGTCGTCCATCGTACTTGGTCGTTATTGATAATCATCTTCAACACTGATTTCCATCTCTAACGATAATCATCCGCACTGATTTCCATTGTTCGTCGTACTTATTTGCCGTATGTGGTATTTGGTCGTCATCGATAATCATCTAAAGATGGAAATCGATGTTGATGATTGCGTTTCCACTTTCTATCAATATGATTGTATGTCATTACAAAATTTTCAACAATTAGAAGTAGGGATATTTTGGTCATTACAAAATTTTATTATATTTATAATGAGTTTGAATTACAAAAAATGATTATCAAATGTTTAAAAGTATATAATTTTTTTGGACAAATATGATTTTTTTGGAAGCTTGTAAAGGATACATATGATATTTAGAAATTATATTTGACGAAGATGATATTTTGGAAGATTATAAAAGGTATATATATGATATTTAGGGATTAGGTTGGGCAAATATGATATTTTGATGTCTTATTAATCTCATACATGATACAACTTTTGATTTACTTTCTTTATCTTACTTGTTGTTATTTGTATTTTTAATTGTTGACCTTATTGATGTCATATTATTGGTTTTATATATAGATATGTATGCAGGAAAATAGAAAAACACATAAATATTCAGGAAACCGACTTGACCGGACGGCTGAACCAGAAAAGATCACCAAACCACTTCGATTATAAATCTGTATTTAAAACATTGGATATATATATATATCAGTGTTGTAAAAGTCGGCCTAGGCGGCCGCCTAGGCGGCGCCTAGGCGCTAGGCGGACCAAAACTGCACACGTTTAGTGCTATGCGGCTTAATTAGTCGGGCGTGGTCAACATCGGTCAAAACCGGGCTAGGCGGTCAAAGTCGGTCAAATGCGGTCAAAATCGGTCAAATACGCTCGTGAATCCCGCCTCTCGTCTCTCACTCTCCCTCAAATTTTCGAGCTTCCCTCACAATTTTGACCTAATCGATCGGTCGATCCCGCCTCTCAACTCCCACTCTCCCTCCCATTTCTTGTCTCTCGTCTCCCTCCCAATCGATCCCGCCTCCATGGACTACCTCCTTAGCCGTCGCCATGTTATTCTCCGATGCAGACATGGTTACAGATTCGTTATCGTCGCCGCCTCCGCCTGGATCGACAATGTTACAGATTCGTTATCGATTGCCAAGGTTACAGATTCGTTATCGATTGCCACGATTACAGATTACAGATTCGTTATCGAATGCCAAGGTTACAGATTCGTTATCGTCGCCGCCTATCCTTCCTCTCTGGTTTAAAGTTTACGATTAAGTCTGATGAGTTTCAATTTCAAGTTTACGATTAAGTTTGATTAAGTTTGATGAGTTTCAATTTCAAGTTTACGATTAAGTTTGATGAGTTTACAGATTTAGATTACGATTTCAAGTTTACAGATTCAGATTACGATTTCAAGTTTGATGAGTTTTGATTTCAAGTCTGATGAGTTTCAATTTCAAGTCTGTATATCTCTATTTGTATCTACTGCTGCTTGATTTCGTTTATGCAGGTTTGATTTCGTTTATGCAGGTTTGAAGTCAGATTTCAGTTTATGCAGGTTTGATTTTGTTTAATGCAGGTTTAATGTATGAAGGTTTGATTTTGTATGCAGGTTTAATGTAGGTTTATGTACTTTATGCAGGTTTGATTTCGTTTAATGTAGTTTATGCTGGTTTGATTTCAGTTTATGCAGGTTTGATTTTGTTTAATCACTTAATGTATGTTTAATGTATGCAGGTTTGAAGTCGGATTTCAGTTAATGCAGGTTTGATTTCTTTGAAAGTAAGATGCTATCGGTTTGATTTCTCTGTACATTTTCATCTCTTTTAGCAAAAGTACATTGGGGTTGATATCGGTTTGATTTCTCTGTACATTTTCTCTGATATTGGTTTGATATTAGGGTTGTGGTTCCCATTTGAACTTTAGTGTTAAATGTGGCAGGACATCAAACCGTGAATTAAGTGAGGTGGAATATCAAGATTGCTATTGTTGTATATGTTGGGCTTACAGACTTTGTGCTTGGCTTACGGACTTTGTGCTTGACAAAGAGGTATTTCTGTTTACAACCAAGTTACACACACACACATAATATCCAATTTTTGATACTACAATGCTATGATTGAAATACTTGGCGAGTAGCTTCAGGTAAGTTTTGATACTACAATGCTATGATTGAAACTACAATGTTGTAATCATGAGAACCGAAAGTAAGATGCTAAAATTAACAAAAACTTGAAAGTAAGATGCTAAAATTAATACTCCCCGCCTAGGCGCCGACTAGTCCTCGCCTAGACCGACTAGTCCTAGGCCCCAGTCGACCGCCCACCTACCGCCTAGCGACTTCTACAACCTTGATATATATATATATATATATATATATATATATATATATATATATATATATATATATATATATATATATATATATATATATATATATATATATATATATATATATATATATATATATATATATATATATATATATATATATATATATATATATATATATATATATATATATATATATATATATATACTAGGTAATTTTAAGGGCCGTGGCCCACGAGTGGGTACTTGGTTGTACAAAAAACGACAAAACATTGAAACCTTAACCTTCTATTCTTGTTCTTGTATTTAGTTCATTATTTGATTAACCCTTTTGATGTACCCTAAAACGAAGTCCGAATGTTTTGCTCATGATTTTTCAAGCAACGAGAAAACTCGGTATTATTGGACGAGTGCTTATTGCTTAAGAAGCTACTTACCTTAAAACATTATGCTTTTTATATACAAAGAGTGTGAAGGTGGAAAAGTTTTAAGTTACAAAGATGTGAACATGATTACCTTCTAGCAGAGAAGGTATAACACATTGTAATACAAATCATACACAATATAGAAATTAACCATGAATGAAAATAATATTAGATCATCATGAGATTGTTGTTTTCATTTCTCATCCATCGTTACAAACTCAAATGAAACTACTATACATCGTTCGTTCGTGTTGCATTTCAATTACTCACAAACCAAAGCTTAACATGTATTTGTATAGAATATGATAAGTATCATATAATATACTAATCAAAGTCAAAGCTAGCATCGTGGAATCCTAGAACTACACAAATTTTTTGGGAAAATAGGACACGTAAAAATCAAAGAAACCTTTCCCTAGTCAATAAATGGAGTAAAATTTGATCGCAAAGTGAGCTCACAAGCCCTAATACCAAAATTGAGTATTTATTACTCGTTAAATTTTACAGGAGAGCAATTGCTCAACTTGAAATATTTGGCTATCAGTTCGTTATAGTTTCGAAATTCTAGAAAGAATTAGTAGATTGTTACCTAAATGCAGGACGCAACCAAGGTTTAAAAGCACGGAATCGTGCATTGAAACGTTCCCCTTAGCCTCACGAGACGTAAGTCTTGAGACGAACTTGATGGACATGATGTAACATGGTGTGGTCTTCATGGAAGCATCTGCAAAATCCAATTGGAATAATGAAGTCAAATATATTGTTGTGAAAATATAACATTTAGTCAAATTAGATTGAGTCCAAAATTTCATTCCACAAAACCGAGGCAAGGATATCTAAATTTCGGCGCAATACTTAGGAACAAAAAATCCACCAAGTTATTTGTGTCAGATTGCATCAATGTTTCGCAAACAGCGTTGGTTAACTTGGTCGTCCGATGATCCTCCGTTCGGGAAACCGTATCTTCCTCATCAAAAGAACTAAATTCACCGGACCCACTCACCGGAATCAATCCTTTTTGGCGTATGCCTTATTGGTATCCACATCCGCCATGAACTCAACCGCAGCAACTCCACACAGGATCCATGCTGGAACCCTAGCCTAACTGTTTCTGATTTTGAATTCGACATTTCCGATGGCATGCTCGGCATGCCCTTGTGGAAGATTATAAAACACTTCAAGTTCACCGTTGGGATTTGAATCATGCTGCCGACACAAGCATGCCATGACTGAGAATCTAAACATCTCTTAGTTTATTTCAATTTTTCTTTTGAATCCATATAAGTAATCATATTTGTTATTTTCCCGGTCAAAGCCTCTATAGATTCCCCAAGTAACTAACTAATGTAATATAATTATAGAAGTTAATTGAATTATCTTTGTTTTTTTGAATGAATTGAATTCAATTTGAAACGCCAAATGGAGAGTCCAATTTCAATTTCGTTGATATCTGCCAATCTCCACATTCAAGGGTGTCGATGAAGAGGATGAAGAAATAAGTTAGACAGAGTGAGGAATGAAGAGGTGATAGCATGATAAAGAAAGATAAAAAGGTTAAGAACATGATCAATATCACATAATCAAAACCTGTTAGGCCTCAATTACACCTGAAAAAACCTGAAGAAAACGAAATTAAAATGAGAAACTAAAAATTTTGGAGGTTGATCATTGTAAAAAGTTATGTAGATTTACAATCAACATACTCAAGTATTATTCATGACTGTGTTTATGTCCATATGACACAATGACAATCATAAACCATAAAATTTCAAATCATGCTTCAAAACCCACAAAATCAATTGAAAATTAATCAACCGAACGCTAAATTCAATCCAAATAAACTAGAATTTAATATTTTCAATAAAAACCAGCAACCCATGTTCCCAATTGTGAGACGATGAATTCAATACTTGCAACTTCAAAATCCAACATATCTTAGTCAAACAAACAAAAATAATAATCGATGATCGAAGAAAAATACAGTAAATTACCTTGAGAAACCAATATTTGGCACAAAGTTCTCCGTAATTCACCAATAAATAGAGACGAAGTCCCTTAGGAAATTTTTATTTTTGTCGGTTCCCATTTTAATTTTTCTGAATTCCTCATCGTATTTCGAGCCATCTTTTATGATAGGGTTCAAATAGAATGAACAAACCGAGCATCATCGAGAAACAATAAAACCGACAAGGCAAATGAGAATTACAGACATTACTCATGAAATAGAGATGGTCATGTTATGAACCATAGATAAAACTAAATAACGAGAGGAGCCGCTAATAAATCTAAACCCAATTGAATATCATAGGAAAACTTCAATGATTCCCTGATAATTAAATAAAACAAAATAATCTAACCTTTGCTGAAAAAGTTCCGGCAGGAGGAAGGGGTTCCGCCGTTTAGAGGAAAGGCAACTTTCAGAGGATGAATACATGGCGTGTTCAGGATGGTAACAGTAACACCAAAGCAAGTCAATGGACGATGACGAAAGCATGAGGAAGGGCCAAGCAACTTAGAAAGAAGCGTCGTCTCCTGCCTCAGCACAACGGAACAATGACGCAGGGCAAGCAGGCAACAATATCAAGAGGATTAAGGGGGTAGGATATGAAACGGTGTGGATCCACTTGAAGGTGCAAGATACGTTTCGATTTGGAAAACCAGCGGTCAAAGCAGCCTATCAGGGGAGACGCGACGTTCAAAGGATATACGTGGCGGGATGAAAACCCTATGTAAGGATGAATAGAGGCAGGAGAAGAAAAGGGTTTCTTTATATAGTAATGATATATATAGGGTTAGTTTCAACAGAGAACTAAAATTAAACAATGAATCAAAGAACCAATCGTAGGATCGGAATGCAAAATATCGACGGCCAGAGAGAAACATGTAAATTTCTTAATTGGACGTACATGTAGCGGATCATAGAAAAAAAACCCACTTTGTTTTTTATGTTTTTTTTAGTTTCAAGTTTATTTTTTTTTTCGAAAAAAAACTAAATATACCAAAATTCATAATTTTTCATCATCAATAAATAGACATCATTATAGTTATACAAAATTTTTTGTTTTTTATACTTCAAGTTCGTCCAGATTCGCCATGTAAAGCTGAACTGAACTGCATTTGAATTTTAAGTTAATGGTAATTGTACCAGGTTTTTTCAATAATTTTTTATCATTCACATGTGAATTTTAAGCAAATTAATTTGTGAATCTAAATTAATTCATTTGTGTATGATCAAAAGGTTAAAACATCGTGTGCATCATGTTTTTGAATAAATTAATTTGTGAATCTTAGTTAATTTAGTTGTATTATCAAAATGTTGAGATTGTAAAGAAGATAGATGAATTTACTTAAATTCAATATGAATTTAGTGAGATTCAGATCTGAATCTAAAAGTTTATAAAAATTAATATGAGTTGTTATTGAATGATCAATCATTGTTGAAAAATGATTTTAATGATCAACCACATGTGAATAATCTTCTATAAAAACTTGTTATAGATCAGATTCACATTGATTATGTGTTTTGAATCTGAACAAAATTTTTGAATTTTTTTTTTCGTTTTTAGTATATTGATATGGATGTTTATTGAAAGAGAATAAAAATTATGAATTTTAATATATTGGGTTTTTTATTTTGATAAAAAATAAGCTCTAAAAACAAATAATAAAAAGAAAATGAAGTGGTTTTTTTGCAATGATCCGCTACATGCACGTCCAATTAAGAAATTTACAACCTTATATCCGGCCGTCGATAATTTGCATTCCGACACTCACGATTAGTTTCTTGGTTCCTAGTTTTATTTTGGTTCTATATTGAACTTATATATATATATATATATATATATATATATATATATATATATATATATATATATATATATATATATATATATATATATATATATATATATATATATATATATATATATATATATATATATATATATATATATATATATATATATATATATATATATATATATATATATATATATATATATATATATATATATATATATATATATATATATATATATATATATATATATATATATACTATCAATGGAATATCCAACTCCAACCCAATAGAAAATTTTTTGATTTTCTTTGAGGAATTTAAGTTATGAAATTGGCAATGGTATTATGCATCATCCCAAATGGTCCCCAACCTAAGTAAATAAAAATATATGCACTTCCCAAAACATATTAAAACAAAACTATAATGTAGCATGCCACAAGCCATTAACTTCGGAAAAGAAGAACGTGTGTCAATAATAAATTAAATAAGATTAGGAGGAATGTAACACCGTAGGGGTGTTTGGTTCGAGAGATTTAGAAAAAATTTACATGGATTTGTACTATGTTTGGTGTGTCATGGTTAGTTAATAAAGCAGCTTATTTTTCGAGTTTTTTTAGATTGTCATGTTCGACGTGTTAAAAAGTAGTTTATAAATTAGATTTATAAAAAGCTACTTAAGCTGGTGTCTGGCACGTATAGTTGATTTCTTAAGCTTATTGCAAATTTTAATGTTTGATTAGACCACAAAAGTAGTTTATAGTAACTTATAAACCAACTTAATTATAAACTAGTTTTTTGATAATCTAATTGAGATAAGTTATTGGTAAACTAGTTATAGGCTAAAAGTTAGTTTTTCAACTTGCACACAACAAACATTTAAATTAGCATTTCAAAAAGTTTATTGAGTATTTTTTAATTTTTTTTACAAATACATCCTAAATAATTATAAAAAACTCATTTTTTATCAACAAACTTATTATCAATCCAAATATCTTGAAAAATTCTCATATTTTATGGATTTTAGAAACCTCCTTTTATATATATATATATATATATATATATATATATATATATATATATATATATATATATATATATATATATATATATATATATATAATATTGTATGTTTTGTTTAAATTAAAAAAAATTGGTTTTATTTATATATTTTTAATATTTAAAATTGATTTGATATTGTGGATTGTGAGAGTTGGAAAAGTTAGATTTTCATTGTTGTATGTTTAGAAAGATAGAAATAAAATAAACGAGAAAAATTGATGTGAAATTGTGGATTCGAAAAGATGGACTCTCCGCCGCTTTGACAGGTGTCCAAACTTATGGATATGGCTCTTCAAAGTAAATTTTCACTGTGGGCTTCCCTATGGTTTAATTTGTTTTACGGGGAGCTCAAAACCAATGCCAAAAACATTGAATCTATAAAAACATATGCACACTTTATGTGGGCTAATTGGTTTTGTAGGCCGTTCGAGGTTTCCTGAGTGTTGTAGTTTTTGCGATGTAATGTATTTTCCCTTTAGCAACTTGCTATTTTTTATACCATTGTTGTCGTTTCAAAAAAGAAAATGAAAATCAACATCTTAAAGTATTCGGCTTCTGCAAAAAATTATATGTTCCTTTTTTCCCCCTTGCTTCTTTTACTTCTGTTGGTTCTCATTTCAGTCATTTGAATTCTGATGTTAAATGGAATATTTGTATTTAACCATTACGATTGATACGTTTTTATTTGCAACACTAATTGTACTTTTGGATAGAATTATAGTTTTCTTTTTCCCTAGCCCCTTTTAGGATACAAGTGAGTTATGGGAATAAAGTGAGTATCAAATAATTGAAGACCCCACAAAATGCTCAACCATAATTAATTTCATTCTTTCCACTTTTGATCTCATGAATCACATGATTAGTACTCTAAACTATCCCCCTTAATCATGCTTACACAAGTACAACAATAACACCAACCAATTTGATTGGACACGGTATATATTATAAAAATGAAATTATATATTTCACATATAAAAAACTTTTTGACCAATATTTGAAAACCTAAATTCCCCCCGTCCAAAACTTTTAAAATTTTTTTTTACTATAACTGATGCCACAAATATATAATGATTGGCAATACGTAATTAGGTAGGTAAACTTGCAAAAGAATTATTAGGTAAAAGAACCACGACAGATATTGAAAATTGTGTATACTTGCGGGCATATAAAAAGTATAAAACAATAACTTTATAAGCGTATAAAAATGCAGATATAAAAGTGGCTATAAGAAATTTGCAATTACACGTATTTAGAACAATAATGCAGGAATATAATGAATTATTTTACATATTTATATGTAGAGATTGGAGCAAATTATTCACAATTTAAATCACAAAGATTTGAGGTAAAAATGAGACATGATCGATGTAGCATGGCACTCTTGTGTGTAGGGGTGAGCGTGGCACTGGATCAGTACCGACCCGAATTTCCCGAGTACCGATTTTCACCAAATCCCACTCCCGAGAACCGAACCGAGGTACTAGGTGCTTGGTACCGGGACCGATACCGGGTATGGTACCCGTACTTGGTACTAGTACCGAACCGAGTGTCAATATGACACAAATCCTTTAACCTTTTATGTATGTCATCTATGTGCGGAAATCAGTGGCATACGAAACAATTAAAGGAATATTAACAACAATACACAACCACATGAACATATGAAATCAGACAAACACACAACTCAAACATAAACATACATGAAATCAAATTTCTCAAGAACTATTACAGGAAGATGTGAATAGACATATACATATACATCAACAGGAACATATGAAATCAGATAAACAAACAACTCAAACATGAAATCGGATTTGTGCCAGTAATACTCTTTCAGGAAGATGAACATTGAATACTCAAACACTAAATCACTGATTTTCGGGATAAGAACAACAAGATGATGGAATCAGGCATCGAAATTGATATAGCGACTTGGCTGAATCGAGTTGGAATCAGACACTTGGAGTCGTGTTTGGAATCAGAAGTCATAACATACCTGTGTTTCTTCAAGGGAGGAAACCCAATTTCGATTTTCCATTGGTGTTGAAATCAGACGACTTGGAGTCGTGTATGGGAACCGGGAACACGACGAGCACCGGGTCGGGTCAGGAAAAACGGGAAGCTTGCTCACCCCTACTTGTGTGCTTGAATTCGGATCTACTCGTGAATATGTTTCGACGCTCACATTAACATACTTTCTCAATGTTTGAATCATTTGTAAGTTCTCGTTTTCGCACTCCTTCCACCATGGACCGACTGCTTTTCTGCTTGTATTCAGATTTGTTCATGTTTTTGTTCTACTTTTCTTATTGACTTACTTTTCCCATGTTTTGCTTCATTTGCATGTTTCCGTTTTCACACATGTGGAAGGTCATTTAAATGACGCAATTGCTCTATCTTCATAATTGTCGATATTTTCCTCCTCACCCAATTATAATAGAATTCTTGGGGTCTATTGTTCTTGGTGTAATAAGACATTGATCGAAGAGCTCCAATGCATGTAAATTTAATGAATGAGAATAAAAAAAAAAAAAAAAAAAATGCTTCATGCATGCAGCAATTTCCAAATCAGCTAGTGAATTACATCTTAGAGAGTATTTTTTTTTTTACTATCCATTTATTAATATATTTATATAAAATTATATCATTTATACTAATAAGTAATAACATCTGTTCTTTTATGTATATCATAAATCAATCTATGAAACAATTGAAAACGAACTATTTATTATTTTGTAGTCTAGAGGAATGTATACTGAATTAATGATTATATTAATTCATAATCTCGATATATTCATAGAAAAAGAATATTAATTTTAATCGTAGATGTAATTAACATATAGAAACAAGATGTGGGTTTGTGGGGTGATGGAAGTCTCATGCAATATGATGATTAGATGCATGTACATTCACATTCAACGTGGTTTGAATGTGACCTTTCTATGGTAATTTATAGAGTTAAAGGTCGAATTTGGTCATTTAATTTTTTGGTTTGTGAACATTTGGTCACTTAACTTTGTTTAAGTTGTAAAAGGTCACCTAACTTTCTTATTTTGTCCCGAAATGATCACTATGACCTGTTATAGTCGGTTACAGTGACCATTTCGGAAATAAATAAAAAGTTAAGTGACCAAATGAGTACAAACCAGAAAGTTAAGTGACCAAATGATAACATTAACCCTAAAACAAATTGATTTTTTTGAAACATTAGATTTTTGAGATTTGTGTTAGTTATATATGTTACTCTACAATTATTTATAAATTAAAAAATGTGTTTGAGTCATGTTAAGTTAGAATCATGGAAATCCTCCTTATGTTCATTTTACTATGATAATTCATTTTTATAAACGACCAAAAAAGAATTATGTAGATAAAGAATAAGGATCGGTTAATCGTTTCTGGTTTGGTGATTTTTTTAATTGGTTGGTTTTAACTTCTAGTAAAATGTTATAATTGCCTAAACAAGGGAAAAGGCCATGGATTACAACTCGATGAAAAATTGTTTACATATTATACTAAACAATCTTATGCAGATGATTTAGAATAAGGATGTTTATTTAGAATAAGGATGAACCAATAATTTCTAGGATATCTACAACCAATAATTTTGAGGATATCCGATGTTTCAAAAAATCAATTTGTTTTGGGGTTAATGTTCTCATTTGGTCACTAGTTTGTGCTTCTTTGGTCAGTTAACTCTATTTAAGTTATAATAGGTCACTTAACTTTTTATTTATTCCCTAAATGGTCACTGTGACCGGCTATAACAGGTCACAATGACCATTTCAGGACAAAACAAAAAAGTTTGGTGACCTTTCACAACTTAAACAAAGTTAAGTGACCCAATGTGCACAAACCAAAAGGTTAAGTGACCAAATCCGACCTTAAACCTAATTTATATGCAAGGTCTTCGTGTTATTGATAAATCATTACCGTTAAAAAAAAATCAGTTCCATCCAAACTATCTTAATTCAAAATATTTAAAAACAAACCCACAAAAGTTTTAAGTTTTAGAAAATGTTAATATCTAAAATAACAAACCAATAACCTTTAAATTACTTTTTAAGTCACTCATCTTTTTATAACTTAACAGATCAATAAACTTTTTTTAGTTACATTACACTATAAAAATGGTATATATCCCGATAAATTGATATTCAACCTTACGTGACATCTACCGTGGGATGATATTATTGAGTCTCAATAGGTCATAACTAAAATAAAACGACTACATGAATATAAATGAACAAATTCTATTAGATGTTATAGTGGACGCCACGTAAGGCATTATATACTAATTTACTGGGTTGAAACACAATTTAGTGACATCAGTTTATTTCCAGATAGTTTTTGAAGATGTGTATGCTAACATGCCAATTGAGTGTTCATCATTGGTGGTTCAATATTTTTTTCAATAACATACTTGTACCATTTTCTCTTTAGTAATGGATATGCATGTAATATTATTCATATGAGATATCTGAAATAATTATTTGGAATTAAAGTTAGAGAGTATGTTATAAAATGAGAATCATTTAAAAAAACAGTATGTAGTAAATGGTCCCAAACAAAATATTTAAAGTGTCAATGTATGCAAGGGCATAAAAGATAATCAATAGATGCAGGTAAAATTAACAATTTTACATGCATCTTAAATATTAAATACAACATATTCTAGATATCTAATAGCTAAATCCATATCCGATAAATATGCAGGTTAGGCATGGGAAGCGTAATGAGCATTACGGGGCTTAAACATTTTTGAGTGTAAGGAACTTACATATTTTGAAAACAATGTAAAACCCAAAATCGTTTTTAAATACATCATCATATCACTTACAATTTATATTTGGGGAAAGAATCATGTAAACAATATCAACATTTCAAAAACATCATCAAATCTCGTTAGGACTAAATCATCATCTCAAAGCAAACGTAATGAACCATGCTTCTATATCCGAATCTAAATTTATATCAAATCTAACGCCTCAAAATGATTTTTAAAATGGGGCTTGTGCATAGTTATCGTACTACACAGTGCTATCTTGGAGCCTATTTAAAGTTAGCATGTAGCAAATTATTGCTCTCCACATCCAACTAGGTATAATTTAGTTATCACACAAGTACCATATATGGGGTAGAAAATCGCTTGTGTAAGTGAGTTCATATAGAATGGAATTAACTTACTCATTTAATATTTTTGGGTACCCAACTCACAAATGGATACATAAGTCTCAACCCATTCTAATATGGATGGATAAGATTATGAGCTCAAAACAAAGAAGGTATATAAGTTGTCAATATTGAAAACTCTTTATAAAATCTCAGTTCATGAATTCACACGTAATACTTATAGTATTTCACATAATATATGCATAGAGTAGTTTCACACAATGACAAGTTTAAAGTATAATATATAATAGAAACATGTGATCTAGGGTAATAAACCCACCTCAAATTGTTACTAACATCGAAGAAGATCCTCAAGGTACAAGAAGGGTCTAAGAACAACTAGCCATGTATAATTATGCAAAACACCATACCCTAGTAACCTTAATTATTCTATTTAGGTTCACATACACCTAATGACACTTAATAACCTTTTAAACTATCATATAAGACCTTAGGGAAGCATTTGGAGCATCCAAATGCCTCAAACCTTAATATGGATTGTAACGACCCAGATCATACACCGTTCATTTACATTGAAATTCGAGATCAACAAAATACAGTCCCATATTTTTTTCTAAAACCTATACATAATTTGGTGGTTAACTAAGTGTTATAATAGATATACAAGAGTCACGGAAAGCGTCCCTTCAAGTCCAATCCTTACTTCTCTTACACCTTGTCCACAGTATCTGGATACATGTCACAAACAATTCACACAAAGGGAAGGTCAACATAAGTCTAGTGAGTATATAATACAACGTCAGTATACTACTACTACGGGAAGCACATTCCCTACATTAGTCACACATACATTTACATTTATGGGAAACAATTTCCACTAATTTATTATCCATTCGTATTTTACTGGTATGAGGTGCACATTCCTCAAATCAATTTCACTATTATTATTCTACAATGGTGGAGTATATATTCTCCAAACAATTTCAATTCTTCATTTCTGTACCAAGTATTAGGCATGATGCAGAGTTCCTCGTAAAGATTATAAAAATCTTTGACCACTATTCATAATCTCATCCACACACAAGAGACATCAAGAAAGACAATAGTCTGATGACGGTCAATTTATTCCACTTAGTTTCATTGATAGGTTTTGGATAACACTTGAGATATCGTCATGCATTGTTATCCAAGATGACGATATTGATTGTGAAGACAAACTCCACAAGTTTAATCAAACATTTCAAAAGCAGACAAAATTTGGTAAGCATACTCGTTTAAGGAAGTTTTACAGAGATATTTGAGTCATAAACAACTCCAATTGGTTAACCTACCATTCACAAGTTCCCCCCATCTATGAAGGATAAATGATTCGATAAAACTATCGTTGATACGTCTCCCCAGTAACCACTTAGACAAAGTTGTTAAAACACGTCTAAATTAGTTGATCCATGGATTTTGGGCTATTAGGAACGAGAAAGTCATAGTACTTGCTTTGATGATACATCAAATTATACATAGATCAACACATATTCATATAGCCCGCGCCCGGGGGGTGTCAAGTGTTTGCCGTGTATGGCTTCGGGCCTATGTTGGGGACATAAGAGAACAAGTGTAGGTTTTTGGAATCACAAATTTCTTCTAGAATCGTGTAAATCATTGTGCGAATTTAATATTTCGACCTTTAGTTCCTGGGTATCACGAAATCCAAATTGAGATAATTCAAGAAGAGTATACTTGATTTTAGGCACAAAAACAAGTCCTGAGCTTTTCGATGATTGAGAAAATTTGTGTTCTTTTCGTTTGTCCAAGTATAACGATCGTGACCTTTTGAAATAACAAGGAAAATTGTATACATGAATATAGGGAAGGTTAGGGGTATCTGCATCAGTGTGACCATCAACATCAGCACGTGTTGATGTTGATGTTGAACACTATGAAATGCTGATGATGGTTAGTGGAAGCCCCGCTAGGGTTTTTCCCGTAGGACCGTGCAAGTGTGCACCCTTGCAACTTCTATATTGTACTAGAACTAGAGTGTAAACTCATTGACATACTTATCATTTCTATTATACTAAAATGTTAATATGACACTAAAATCATCAACAGCCTAACTGCCCTCAGGCTACTCCAAACATTTATCCCGTTGATTCCGGATGTCGGCTTTCTTTATTTTACTCACGTAAGTCGATATTCATTCGGGTCGTCACATTTGACAATTATATATATATATATATATATATATATATATATATATATATATATATATATATATATATATATATATATATATATATATATATATATATATATATATATATATATATATATATATATGATAGGAGGATATGTTTAATAGGACTACCATAATCTAAACAGTACATTTTTTTAAAAGAAAGTATTAATCTTTATTGTATGTCAAATTACTTTATTAATCAATTTTTCTCGGGTCTAGAATTTGCACCTTTCATAAATCGTCACCTATTCTACGAAAAATCTAACATGTCACTTTTATAATCACCCAACTACTTTTAACCTAATACTCGTGTGGTATTTTTGGTAGACTTAAATAAACAAGTAATTTTTTTTCGTCTCTACATATGCTCTTTACATAGATTATAAACTTAAAAAAAAAATTATGACTAAGATAGATGGAATGAAATGACTTTTAGCATGTATATTATTTTAACCGATAGAGAGAATTGGGTCACTACATCTGTGCAAAATTCATTGAAAAACATAAACATCACTTACTTGTTTAACTAAAACCCGATAATTAGCGATGATTATGCATGTATTGAGAAAGGTAAGTTTATAAGTGTTTTGTTGAAAGGCCGATAGGCTCAAGCAACAAAGGAATATATATATATATATATATATATATATATATATATATATATATATATATATATATATATATATATATATATATATATATATATATATATATATATATTTTTTTTTTTTTCAGATGTTTATTACAATATTTAGGAGTCGAAAAACATATTCCGAATATGAGCAAAGGGAAAAAGGAATCTGTGTTTATGGTTTATTCCATATTGATATATTGTCTGTAGAGTTCACGTGTATTTAATCTAAATGAGAATGATATAATTAACACACACTGACGTTTTAGAAAATTAGAAAGATCAGTTAATGTTTAAAATAAAAAAAAATGT
The DNA here is from genome assembly GCA_023525715.1 of Cichorium intybus. Lineage (NCBI taxonomy): Eukaryota > Viridiplantae > Streptophyta > Magnoliopsida > Asterales > Asteraceae > Cichorium > Cichorium intybus. Next base: position 14,565,353 of record CM042014.1, on the reverse strand, counting down.
AAATTATTTTGTGGTAATGGTAACAATCTTTGAATAGGATTTACGTGACCTTTTCATGCGTCGAAAGGGAAGAAAAGGGTTTAAAAATTGAAAATGGAGATCTAAAATTGAACAGATGTACACCTACTTTTAAGTAATTAATATTTTTAAAATTGTAAAATATTATTCTTTGCCACCTCAAATGAGTAGTTAATTAACTAAAATATCCATAATAAATGATAAACCCAAACAATTTTTAATGGGGATGACTGTGAAAAGTAAAAAACAATTGTTATTTGGGACAAGTGTCTTCTGCATAATCATATGAGATCTTGTGTTGGAGATTGCCCTAATCGCGTGAAACAATCCTGTTGCATTACAGAAAACAATTCCGATTTAATTCAATGAACTTGATTAATTATATTTAAAAAGTAATCGGACTTTAATGTTTCTTAATTTTATCTGATGACTTCAGTAATAATCCACTGAATTTAAGGGATTGCCGGATGACAGATGTAGGTAATTTATTATGATTTCATGTTTAGTTTAAAGCAATTATATTTTATACATATAATAACATTATCTGTGTAAAATATTAATCTTTGATGATAAATTGTGTATTTGATAGTCTTTTAATCTGAATGATTAAAAGACTTTGAATGAATCAGACCGTTTGATTTGTAAAAATACAATATCTGAATAGATCAAACTCTCTTAATGGGTTTTGAACCATTAAGAGAGAAAAACATATCTGAATAAGCTTTTGTTAAAAACATCTCACACTACCCTTTTAATCCTTTCATTCTCTCTATTCTTCAGCCGACACGTATCTGATCAAAAAAAATTTCGCCGGCAACCAACCATCCGACTACACCTTTCGCCGCTGACGTAACCTTTCTCTCCCACAATCGCTGCAATCTTTCCCTTCTCTTTTCTTTTCTTTCGGTGGTATTCCATTTCTCTCCCCACGATCGCACATCAGGTAACGTGGTAGCTTCTGGTTGTCGTCGTCTTCGCTTTCCACTGTCGGCGTCATCTACACTTTTGGGGGTCGTCGAATATTCGACAGGTAACAAGTTTTCTTTCTTTTTTTGCTAGTTCTGATTTTACATTAGAAGTCTGATTTGCATTTTTTTTATAGCTTTTGGGTTTTGATATCAGAAATTGTGGTAAAACCTAAGTGCGGCAACTTTTTTCATTCTGATATTAGACTTCTGATGTAACAAAATGTTTTCATTCAGAAGCAGTTCCATTCAGAGCCTTTGAATCATTCAGACCCCTAAATGGTTCAAATGTAAATGATTCAAATATTGTCAAACATAACCTAAGAGCATTCACAATATAGAGGTTTTCAATAACTTCAAAGTGAAAAATCTCATATCTCTCACATTAGGAGAGCATTTTCACATTGCTTTTTATGATATGTTTTTATATGTTGTTTAGTTCTCATGGTTGAAAAAATATGGGGTTCACACTATAATTGAAAAGGCTCATATGAAAATCTTGTAAATCAACAAGCAAGTTGAAAAAAACTTTGATTTGATAAAACTTCTCTTATAGCTTTTTCAAAAATTAAGAGCTTTTTGGTCGAAAATGATTTTAAAAAAACTAAAAAAAAACTCCTATTGGGGACGCTTTAAAAGCATACTCAATTGTAGAGCTTTTTCACAAAGTTTTATTAGTGTTATGTCATTGTCAAATCGCAACCAAAACACTTTGTAAACACCCCTTATATAATATCTTTTTCACATAGCTTTTTTGTAGTTCTTTATATATAAATGTAAGGACAAATTCAAGAAAAGACATTAAGTTTTGGGAAATTTTTGATTTTGACACTATGTTATTTTTTTCAATCAAGTCATTAAGTACTCAATTTTGTTTCAATGTTGACCAATTAACCAGTCAACCCGGTTGTCAGCTAACATAGTATGGCGTGTCGGTATTTGATAATGTGTCGCTAACATGGCAACTAACGTGACACCTAGGTGCATATCATATATTAGCTATTGTTTCTTATGGAATAATCTGGCTTTTGAAAGTTTTATTTGGTTTTGGGGTCAAAGATTTAAAACCACTTTGTGTCTTTTATGATGATGAATCCATCTTATTAGCTTCAAATCTAGTTCTACTTGAAAGAACTAAACTTATTGATGTTGATATACATTTTGCAATAGAGAAAGTGGTCGATGGTTTAGTTAAGATTGTTAAAGCTGACTCACTTTTGCAAACAACTTATATATATTTTTACAAAATTACTAAGTGCACATCAATATGATTTTTTGACAAAATAACTGAATATGTTCAATCCATTCCATTGTTAAGATTTAGAAAGGGTGTTAAAATACACTATCTTTTACAATCTTAACAATGAAAGAACATTTCTATTAATGAGTGTCATTTTTAACTAAAATTTTTAAATGAAATGATATAACGAAAGTTGAAGTTAGTAGCAACTTTGGACATAAAGGGAGGTTAGAGGAGTAAAGTTGTTGATTCATAAGTCATAAGGGTTGAAAATGTTGTCACGAAAGTATGAGAACTAAATGTTTACAAGTGGATTGAAGTTCGGTATAAATACCTGCTATGATATTATTAGTGTTTGTGATCACACATTTGTTTTAGTCATCATATATGTAATCTTAGTATAAAAGATTTGAATAGGGTCATTTTCTAGTTCTATTCAATAGAATATATTACATGAAGCCACTTTCGGCTAAATCCTTCGCGATCATGGACCTCTAGCTAGTATGTGTTTTTGGGTCTAAGGCCCTGTTTGACAACATTTGTTCAATTAAGATCTGAATTAGACAGAGTTCTTTAGTAGAAAGAGGCTCTGAAAATTTTGCCTCTTAACTCAAAAATTATTGTTTGGTTAAAACATCTAAATAGATATACAATGAAGATTTTACCCTTCAAATTCAACACGATGAAAAACACTGATTTCAGCAACAAAATGAGAAGAAAAGCACCGATTTCAGCAACAAACTGAGAAGAAAAGCACCGATTTCAGCAACAAATCAAGAAGAAAAGCACCGATTTCATCATAAACGTTTCTGATTTCCGAATAGGGTGCAACATACCGAGCAATTTAGGGCATAAATGATTTCATCATAAACGTTTCTGAAAAGTTAAAGCTTACCGGCGGTTAGGAGATACGGCGCTGGAGGTAGCCGGTGGACGACGGCAGGAAGATGGAGGCTACAGGAGATCCAGTGGGCGGGGAGAAGTTTTCCGATGTGGAGAAGTTTTCTGATGGTTTGCAGCAGCGGCGCCGGTGGTTTGCAGTAGCGGCGTTGGTGGTCTGCTGTCGGAGATGAGAGACGGCGAGATGAAGGAGACGGAGATGAGAGACGGCGAGATGAAGGAGACGGCGTCGGGGTCTGCAGCGTCTGTGTTGTGTTCCATGGAGAAGGAGAGGAAGGAGGCGTATTTTTTTGAAGCGGAAGCGGGATTCAGGCTAGGGCAAAAGCGGGATTGGTGGGCTCTTTTTTTATTCAAAGATGCTTCTATGTCTGGTTTATTAAGAGTGTATCGGGGTCTGCAGCGTCTGTGTTGTGTTCCATGGAGAAGGAGAGGAAGGAGGCGTATTTTTTTGAAGCGGAAGCGGGATTCAGGCTAGGGCAAAAGCGGGATTGGTGGGCTCTTTTTTTATTCAAAGATGCTTCTATGTCTGGTTTATTAAGAGTGTATTTTTTAATTAAGTGGCAAAATATAAGAGGGTATCAAACAGTCTGAATGGTTGAGAGCTCTTAACCATTCAGATTGAGGGGTGTTAAGTGGCTATCAAACATAGCCTAAATCTAAAACCCCAAAATGGGGGGAGATAGGAGTAAAATTAAAAATAAACTTCCTTTTATTTTTCCTATTTATCTCAATATTAGCATAATTCATCCCTTGGCTTAAGGCATAATGACCATAGAAAAGCCAGCCATCAAATATTGCATTATAGCTCCCGTACACCAAATAACAATCTGTTATTGAGGTTATGAATTAACAATATATATTGTACACGTAACATATCTATTTGAAAACAAAATGCATCATCACACCTAAGAAATACATGGACAAAAACATATGTATGTCAACACAAGTACGATAATAGGTGGGGAAAATGACTCGACATTGAAAATCACGACCATAAAATAACGAATGCTTTGCCACGTACTATTGTTAAGACTCTTTGAGCGATCATGTCATTCTTTTGGTTAATAATTTTCTCCAAAATATAAACTATATAGATGCAAACATCAAAATATGTACTAGACTTATCCTTCTTATAATTTATTTATTTGTCTCTGATATTGTTTTGCTGTAAGGTTTGAGTGGTCAGAAATTTTATCTCAGATTATTGAAATTTTTGAACGATACAAAACCGCTCATCTTTTTTAAAGTCAAGTCCACAAGTGAAGTTTTGTACAAATAACATAAAGTCCAAGTAAGCAAGATGACCACATATTACAATATTAGACAACAAAATTTTAGTTATATATTCAAGGGAGCCCTATATTCGAGCAATCCAAAATGACTATCACATCCCTACCTCACTACCCCACTACCCCAACTCCCCTCTCCATTTTCTATGTATAAACCAATTGTATAATCCTTTGTCTCAAAATCATACAAAACAAATCATTTTCATAATACTCGATTGATTATATTGTATCAAATCCACAAGATTGAAATTTATATTTACATAGAAACATGTAACGTAACTTGTAACTGAAATTAATATCAAACGAGGACAAACTTTTTGTTAACCAATAGGTTGTATTTACCACAAAATTACAAAGGAAGAGTCAGAGAGCGTGTTTTCAGTTAAAGCCTAACCAATTAAAAGGACTGTTATACCCCTGTCACAAACCCCACCTCCCTAACACCTAACCATGCTCAATTTCAGATGTACAATCTTTTGAAGCACAAAGTACACACAGCCCAGCATGTCTCTGACCACAAAATTACAAAGGAGAAGCCAGAAGACTTAAACCAATGTACAATTTTTTGTTGCACAGAGTACATGTCCTTTTTACCAGAGAAGGAAGGCAGAAAGCAACAATATATATGTTATAGGTTAACCAATCGCAATTAACATAATGCTCCCAAAGGTGCAACCTTTATTGCACGAAACACCACCACGTTCTCTTAAGCATATTGGCGATTTGATAATTAATCAAAATGACGATTTTACACCTGCTCCATACCCCACCTCCCCCGTCTCTCTAAATATTTAAGGAAGCAACTGCTCCTTTTTTCTTTTCCGAGGAGAATGCCCACAAACTAAAACCAATCCACGTTCAAGATTACACACATCTAAAATAGGAGAAGACGGGGTCAAAACGGGAAACAAACAACTTTTTGCTTCAATTCTCTGCAACATTTCATGTAAGTCGTCGTTCGTTTCAATCGTATTTTGACGAATCAAACACTATTCACATTATACCTTTTTAGTAGTAATCGTTTTATTTTGAACTTCTTCACCAAAACCATACTCTGTTTTCGTCTTCTTCAATCATACATAAAAAACCGACACTATTTTCATAAAGATTAAACCCTTTTTGGTTTACACAAACAGATTATAAGATCATGAATCGTAACATTCTCTTCGTATTTGTTTTCAACGCTGTGTTAAATTATAGATTTTGGTTTAGTACTGTTTAACTTTTGATATCTGTAAGGTCAAGTTTGTGATTAATGGCTAAAAAGATTTGAACTTTTGTATTGATTCGATCATCTGGAAGCGTAGACAGATCTCAACGTGTTGAAAAAATATTCCGAGTGTTTGTTCATCTCTCTGTAAAGTCTTCTTCAGAAAAGGCTTCATATTTTTTTTATTATCTTCAAGAGAAAGCAACCGTCTGGCGCTGCTCTGTGTATATCTATTATATCGTCCTTCGATTAAAATTTTTAGTTTCAATAACTACATAATTACTTGAACATTACTCTATAATATTTTTAGAAAAATGTATATTTATTTTTATAATGGAATTTATATACGTGAATGGTACTGCCATAAACGCTGTCTCCATTTTTCCTGCAACTGGGTGTTTTAAATTTCTTTATACTGATTGAATTTTTTTAATATATCTATAAAAATATTATTTGGTAACAAAATATCAGCCACAATTTTGTCATTCGATGTCATCTTCTTGGCTCTATAAACCCAGTTTTCTCACTTCCTTCATAATCGAAACTCACTCCTCTCTCGATCTCATAGGTCAAACGCATAATTTCCACGTTTCAATAACGGGGATCAAATGAAAACAGAAAGCCTTCGACATACGAAGGTAGGTTTTTTATTCTTTGTATTTTTAGAGTAAAAAAAAAAACCGAGTATACGTGTTATTATGGAGAAATAGAATTTGTATAAATAGAATGGAAATATTGTTGTTTTTGCAGCAGTACGGATCATGGCCAAAAATGAACGTGAGAAGATGGTTGAATTTGAAGAAAGGAACAGATGGTTTTCATTCTGTAAATGGTATGATTTGATTTACATTTTTTAAACTAATATTGCTTGTAATTATGGGAAATGAGCTGTGAATGTTTTGGTTAATTATTTATTTATGGTATCAGTTGCATCAGATAGAAGCGAGAGAAGGAAGAGTTGTTCCGATGATGGTCGATACGCCGTCGTACCAGAGGAGTTATCAGGTACAACATACTTTATATGATTTCCTTTATTTATGTGTGACGGCGCTATAGTTATTTCCCGTGGTCCTTCAGCCTTTTTAGCCGTCCGATCTGGCAGGCTGCAGTTTTAGCCTATCGCTCTTCAGAACTATCTACTCGAAAGCCCTCTTTATTTGATTGGACTTTTGGAAAGTTAAAAAGGAACTCTGGAAATTTATTATTAAAAATTTATTTTATCAATAATAATTTATGTTTGATTTTTATAAAATGTTAATACATAGTTTAAAATAAAACTGTTTGTATAATCGTCAATAATTCATCTAACATGTTTGTATTCTTTTTTCTATCTTTAGATCTATAAAAGTAGTTTTGTATAATTCAAGATAATCGATTTAAAATGTTTGCAGAAAATTACACGTATGAGAGATACTATATAGTTTGTTCCAAATTCTGATTGAAACCTCTTAATTATTTTTTGATCACAGAGGAATGGTTGACAAATGAGGATTCAAAACCAGAGAAATCAGATCTCAGGTATATTAGCAAAAACCAAGATTAGTTTAAAACAATAATTATAAAACTCAATTAAGAGAATCCACAATAAAAAAACGTTTTTATTATGTTTTTTTATTACACATAAAGACAATTCAACAAACAAAAAACCTTACATTATTGTCACTATAATCAAGTTTTTTTAATAATGCTTATTTATGGGTTGAAAAGCTATTTAACTAAATAAGATATTATTATAATTATGAAAAACCCCATGTGTGGATCTTATATATTTATAAGAAATTTGCAAAAACCGTGTTGTGATAAACCTTACACAATAAAAAAAACTCCTATTGTGGATGATCTAAGTTATTAAAAACTTTTTAAGTCACACAGAAATTGTTAAATTTATTTGAAATAAAAGTAGTATTCATTATTAATGTAAGTTTAGATATTAATTCTCTTTAATAATATCTGTCTTATATCTTTGTAGTATGTTTGTTGGGACATGGAACGTAGGAGGAAATTCTCCAAACAAGGATTTGGATGTTAGGGATTGGCTTACAACTTCATCCCCCGCTGATATTTACGTTATTGGGTATGCTTCGTTTTCTTTTTTCCATTATTTTCATCTCAAAATAATCAATTATCGTACAAAATTCTCTTCAACTGTTGTTTTACCATTTTACCCTCTTAATGAACCAGGTTTCAAGAGATCGTACCCCTAAACGCCGGAAACGTACTGGGCACTGAGAACAAAAGCCCAGCAGCCAAGTGGCTGTCACTCATTCACGAAGCGTTGAACACAAACACTGGACTTCCGTTTAATTACAATCCTACCACCACCGTTGACCAATACCACCAGTCAACTCTCAAGCCCAGAGCCAGCTTCTCCGATCTTCTATCTCTTGAAGACGAACTGGGTCAACAAGAATTCCAACAGTTCTTCAACACAAATCTCACTGGTAGTAATCCATCAAGCGGACTCAATGATTCCGATGCCAAGCGGAATCCAGGATTCTGCTTGGTTGCAAGCAAGCAAATGGTCGGAATCTTTCTTTGCGTCTTCATTCGAAAAGATTTGCGTCATCATGTTAGCAATTTGAAGATATCATGCGTTGGAAGAGGCATTATGGGTTACCTAGGAAATAAGGTAAAACATTTTAATCGTTTACGACAATTTTAAATATTCTTTTTGGGCATTAACTAATTATTTAATATTTATCTATGGTATTTTTTAGGGGTCCGTTTCCATTAGTATGACATTGAACCGTACCACATTTTGCTTCGTTTGCACTCATTTGGCATCCGGTCAAAAAGAAGGCGATGAGTTGAAAAGAAATTTAGATGTGATGGAAATCTTAAAAAAAACAAGATTTTCTCGTTCATTTAGAACACTTGGAAGACCAATTCCTCCCGATAATATCTTGGGTCACGAGTAAGATTTCTTTTTTCTTTTCCAAGATATTTGTTTAACTAATTAATTCGTATATCTTCTAACTATTTTTATTTTGGTTTGACATGTAGAAAAATAATTTGGCTTGGGGATTTAAATTACCGTCTGTCACCAACCTCGGATGACGTTCATGAATTACTACAAACAAACGACTGGCAAGCACTTTTAGAGAAAGATCAGGTGAATATACAATTATCATCACAACTTTGTAGCTACAAACACAATTAATTTTTTTTTTTTTTTATCTTTGGAGCAATTACAATTTACAAATTATGAAACTTAACATAATAATTTATGATTTTCAGTTGAGATTAGAGCAAAAGGCCGGACGTGTTTTTGAAGGGTGGGAAGAGGGCAAGATATATTTCGCTCCCACGTATAAATACATAACAAACTCAGATCAATACGTCGCTCAAACTCCTACTTCTAAAGAAAAAAGACGTACACCTGCATGGTAAGATTCGAATATCCTTTTAAAAAAATTTTAAGTCGATATTAACTCAGAAAAAAAATATTTAAAATCAATAGTGTTGAAATTAATTGCAAGCACATGTTTGACTATATGGGTTTTTAGATTCCGTCAACTTTCTTTTATATCAAAATAAATAAAACCTATGTGCTAGTATATTAAATCCCAAACCACTGGTTCAAAATTCCCATCTAAGTGTCACTCTGACTTTGAAAGCACATCACACGTTAATAGTTGACTTTTCATTTGGTCACGTTGGACCCACTTTCTAGAGACTTATTTGTGATATTAATTGAACGTACGACTTATTGATTTGTGTTTGTGGAAATAGGTGTGATCGCATTTTGTGGAAAGGAGAAGGACTAAAACAAAAGTTATATGTAAGGGGGGAATCCAAATTCTCGGATCACCGACCGGTTTACTCTCTATTCTCAGTAAAAGTAAATTTACCGGATAAGCAAACCAAAATTACGGAGTCAAAAACTGTAAAATCTTTGATTTTACCAGTTTGTGTAACGAAAGTGCAAGCTGAAGAGTTGTTGGTAAGCAGGACAAAGAGTTGCATAGAGAGCATACCTAGGTTTCCAAATAGTTAACGATCCACTACAATCAACAAATGGATATATGACATGTGGATAAGATATGTTCCTCGCACCTTGTTTTAGGCTTTACTTTTTTATAAAAAGTTTGGGACATTGGAGCAATATGAGTTGTGATAGCATCAGTGTGGATAAAAAGATGAGAGCGGAAGCATGGGCAATATGCATGAGAATTGACACAACTCTTTGGAAGGATTTCTATGGTCTTTTTTATTAATATTATTATTATATTTTTAGTTTTCGGGGTTTTATGAATTAGTGATTTTGTGAAAAGGAACTTCTTTTTCCTTTCTTTATTGTTTATAGAAGTAGAAAGCAGTCGGGAGAAGTTAACTGTTAATGTTATTCTCTTGTCAATTTTGTCAAACTTTTATATGACTCAATAGATCTTACTTTGCATCTTTCATTGAATTTCTTTACAGATTCGTTGGTCGATTCTCATTATAATTTGTAAGGAATGTAACCAATCTGGCAGTTTTAGTGGGGGGGAATTGTTGTTAGTCAAAGGCTCAAAGCTAAAGAAGAATAGAGAGAAAAGTTTGCATTACGGGGTTCAAACTCTAAATGATACACGATTACGTACATATATATACCAAATTTCTAACAAGAAATTAACAATAACAACCATAACAAACTTCTTTAACAAGAAATTGACAATAAAAACTATAAAAAACTGTTTAAAAGACTCTAAGGTGTTGTTTGTTTTTTAATAGGTAAAAGGTTTGCAGTTTGCGGACTACATCTGCAATTTGCAGAAGAAGATATTGACTAAATGTCTGCAGTCTCCAAGAAAAAAAACTGTTTGTTTTTTAAAATCTGCAGATTGTCAAAATAAACTGAAATTTAAATAAATTGTTTTTTTTTAAGTAAAACACATGAGTACGTTCAATTTATGATATTAACGAATTTAATGATCAAAACAAACATTTATTTTTTAGATAATAAAGCATAGAATTTGCATAACCAAAGTTAGATTTACAAATAGTTTGTAAAGCTAAAAATTTACATAAGATTGTGAATCAAAGTTGTAATGTTAAAATATATTTGTATATTTCAAATAGTTTATGACTATGATTTACAAATGCGTCTAGTATATGATATTAACGAATTTAAGGATCAAAGCAAACATTTCTGTTTTAAGTTTGTGACATTTTTGTAAAATTTTACAAATTTATCTTCATTTGTTTAAAAACAAAGAAAGTAAATACTGTTTATGTAAAAAAAAAAAGTGTAATTAAACCAAACATAAATTATGACAAATGAAGACCTCAAAAGTGTGACCTTTTTGTTAGAAGAAGCTAGAAGACATAGATTTTATTTATTTAGAACAATAATACAAATAAAACATCACATATAACATTTATAAAATGATAAAAATAAACCCAACAGTTGTCCATATTTTTACTTCAGAAAACTAATATCGTTAGAAAGTCACAACCATTAATTAAAAAAGTGTTTTTAAAAACAAATAAATAGAATTAGAAAAGTAGAAGTATAAAAAAACTTTTATTTTTTAGGATTATAATATACGGTTGTTGTATAAAATCGCACGATGTAATTGAAAAAATAACTATTATTTTTTAGGGTTAAAATGTAATATTATGGGGTTAGAAGACCCAAGAAGATGTAGTTCCAAGTCTGCGCCAAGAAGAGGGTGCGCAGACCTTTTTAGGTCTACGTTCTTCTAAAAAACAAACAGTTTACGAGGTAAAACATCTGCCGCTGTCTGCGCGACACAAACAAAAGAGGTCAAGAAGAGTTTTTTCAGAAAAACAACAGCACCTAAAAAACTGATTAGCACGTGACTATTGAAAGAGAGTAAAAGTAAACCCCCCCCCCCCCCAGCCGGTGGGTAAACCAGGAAAGCATCATCATAATAAGCTTGAGATATAGTCCTTATGAGACATCATAATACATGAATAGCAGCATCATAATAAGCTTGTCAAGTCTGTTGATTGAACTGACTTAAGTAATGAACTGAAAATAAGAGATCGAGTCTCTTGTGGAGTAAAAAGTGGAGCTTCCTAGTAACTTACTGACATGCGATTAAATCAAGCAAATAATTCTCCATTATAGGAAGTAACTTCAACTTGGGTGGAAATGGTGTAGTAACTAGAGTAGAATCAAACATCGAGTATGATGTCAATACTTATTTGATAAATTTGTGTTGATCAACAACCATTCCTCCAATTACCATCATTAAGTCCAAGAAAGTAATTAATATACCCCAAGTCTTTAGATTGAAATTGATCACTAAAAAACTTTTGAGACCTGAAATTTCATCAACATTATTCCTGGTAACTAATATAGCATCAACTGATATTGCAATAATAATGATGAAATCCGTGGTTTTCTTGAGAGATAGACAATAGACATTTGAGGAATGATGGTAACTAATATAGCATCAACTTATATTGCAATAATAATGATGGAATTCGTGGTTTTCTTAAGAGATAGACAATAGATATTTGAGGAATGATGATATCCTTTAAAAGGTAAAGTTGAGAGTTTAACATACATTGACAAGAATCTTGCTTTAAGTCGTAAAACAAAATTTGAGTTTATAAACAAGTGATGGTGATGAAATAGGAAAACTTGTTGGAACTCACATATATATACTTCTTCATGCTAATCGTAATGAAGGAATACATTGTTGACGTCAATCTGATGAACCTTCTATCCCTGTTTAACAACAAGAAAAACAATACTTTGAATAGTGCTAAAACCATAAAATTCTTTTTGTGCAAAACCCTTAGCAACAAGATGATCTTTATGTCACTTAAATGAACCATCAACATGATATTTGACTTTATAGACCCATCTACAAGAAATTGGTTTCTTACCCTTAGGTAATTTGATGATGGCCCATGTGTGATTAGATGCCAATGCATCATATTCCTTTTTTCATAGCTTCTTCCCATGCAAGGATACCTTAATATTGATGATAAAACACAGGGTCTTGATGAATAATCTCAGCATTAAGGGTTGTGTAGATGTTGAAAAATTATGTCAAATTTGTGGTTAAGGGACACCAACACATAAATTTGTAATAGTGTGACTAAATTCATGATAACAAGTATTACAAACATAATCTTGTAAATGGTGGGAGGTTTACAAATATCGATATCCCTTCACAAAGTATTGTCAACGTGAGGGGAAGGAATTATATCCATAGAATTTGAATCCTCAAAAGGAATGGATTCATTATGAGATACGAGCACATCACTAACCAAATCATTAAAGATAATCAAAATATAAGAATTAGTGGAAAAACATCTTCAAAATACCCTATGTTTCACAATGTGATATCTAAACTAAAAGTATACTCCTTTGCTTGCTATGTAAGCTTGCATATTGCTTGATGTGTTTCATGAAACACAACTTTTGGAAGAATTTTCTTTCAGAAATGTAAACTCGGTTTTTAAATTTGATATGTTCATCCATCATGTGCATGCAATAGGATGGGTTGGCTTGTGTGATGCTCGGTCACCTTTCAGGATACTTTCCCTTCTCAATTTTCTATGAACTAATTTTTGGTAAATCATTTAAATGTTTTTAGGAATTTGACTTTGGAGTTGGAATGTTGCTATTATTCAGAGTCACTTAAAAGCCAAAATTTGGGTTTACTCAATAGACTCCCTCACTCTAATTTATTATTTTGACATGTATTTGTAGATAGTGATTTAGAGGATTAAGAGCTTGGTATCTCTTAAGACAAAGATGTTGTTAGTAAGCAAGTTTAAAACTTTGTAGGCTTTTTGTCCAAAAGGGTAACCATTGAAGATATATGGATGAGCTCTTAACATGAACTTTTCTTGGCTAATCGGAGTGGAGGAGACAAAACAAAGACAACCAAATGCCTTTGCATGATTTAATTGTGGCTTTTGTTTGAACAATATATAGAAAGGCGTATGGTTACTAAAAAAAATTATGGCATATGATTTAATACGATAGAAAGAATTGTCAGTAAATTCTCCGCAGTATGCAACTCCCAAACTTGATTGAAAACAAAGAGCTCTTGTTATCTCAAATGTGTGTTTATGCTTTCACTCAACAATGTTGTTTTATCGAGGTGTGTATGGTGTGTATGGGGTTCATTTATTATAAACAATACCAAGTGACTGAAATTCTTTCATTACTTGAACCAAGTTCCCATACATTATATTTTTTATGGTGACCATGAATTCGGTTTAATAAGATAAATGAAAACCTTAATAAGATAAAAGGCATAACTATAATGTTTTAACAAATGAATCCAAGTATGACGATTAAAATCATTGATGATTAAAGAAATACTTGTACATGTCTAGTTGAGTGTTTGTAAGGATATTAAACATCGATTTAGATTAATTCAAAAATGTGTCTTCGATTGAGATTTAATGTTAGGAAAGATAAGTGATATTTCTTTTCTTGAGAGCATACAACACAATTATCTATGGAAATATTGTATCAATTTAGGGAAATCAGTAAAAGGCTTTTGAGAGGAACATGACCAAAATGTTTATGCCATAACATTGTATTAAAATGATAATTTAAATTTGATACAAAAGAATTAGAGCATGATGGTAACTTGATAAAAAAATTGTTATAGCGATGTGAACAGCAGCTCTGGAATCAATGATCCATGAAAGGTGTTTATGCAAGGTAAAGGTTTCATCAACAAAGTTTGACCTCTAATGACTTTCTAAGAATTATGCAATCCTATTAGAAGTTGATCTTCAAGGTATCTTTTGATACGTGTAGCAGCTCCACGTAAACACGCATGGATTCATTGAACAATGTGTAATTCTTTTCAGATTGTTCGTACCTCAATAGTTGTATTTGATAAATCATCAGATTGTGCGTACCTTCTTGTGCAGTTTGGAGAAAAAGTACACTATCAACAACAATGTTTTGTGAAGAAGATTTAAGGTCCCGCTAATGACCATGGAATTGACTCAATACCAGCCAGAATATGATGATGAACTAACAGACGGTCGAATTATAGTTCCATCAACAAATCCAAGTTTGTTTTTGGCACATAAAGTCGTAAAGTAATCATCATCGAACGTTTCCAAGTAGTAAAACCAACTCCATTAAAAATGTTGAAAAAAAATATACAACTTGGATTATCAGAAGATCTAACAAAAAAGGACTTGAAACATTGATTACACTAAATTCATTGGATGCAAACTCCTCAGATTCAAAAATGATTTGATGAACAAAAGGAAAAAATAAAAATGGAGGATAATTGAGAAGGGATCAATCAAATTTGATACCATGTTGTTAGTCAAAGCTAAAGAAGAAAAGAGAGAATGAAGTTTTCATTATTGTCTTTGTTAAATATCATTCTCGGTGAGCCCTAGGGATTAGGGTTTGACGGCTGGCCCACCTAGTGTGTAGGGCCCTTTAGGGTTGTATTTTATGTATATATATAGATTGTATTTCCCTTTGTAAATGGATCACGTGAATTCAATTACAGATTTCATTCCATAAACTTTCACATGGTATCAGAGCCGTGTTTCAATATTCCGGTTCTCTGATCCCTCTTCTCCGCCGTGTTCCTCCTCTCCGGCCACCCTCTTCCCGCCATGTTCCTTCCCTCCGGCGGCCCCCTTTTCCTTCCTCTCCCCGTAGTGATCTTTTCTTCTCTTTATTCCGCTGCCTCTAAAGATCACTATGGGCGATGTTGTTAATCCTCCAGTCCACACACCACCCTTCATGATTTCTGGCTCACATTCCAATACCACAGAGAAACTTCTTGGATCTGCCAACTATCTCTCATGGGCTGCTTCTGTCAAGATGTGGTTCAAGGGACAAGGCAAAGGTAATCACCTCATCAAGCGTGTCACTGACATAGAGACAACAGAGCGGGCTAAATGGGAACAGACTGATGCACAATTATGCAATCTTCTGTGGCAGTCAATAGATCCCTCCATAATCCAACTGTTCCGTCCTTTTGCAACATGCTATGATGTGTGGACCGAAGCTGCTGAATGCTACACCAATGACATCCAAAGGCTATACACTGTGGTTAATAACATCCAGAACATGAAGCAAGAAGGAAGTATGGAGTCCTATCTTGGGCATGTTCGATCCCTCATGCAGGAATTTGAAGCTCTTATGCCATACACCAACTCTCGTACCGAATAGATTGCTCAGAAGGAGAAATTCTTCATGGTGGCTGCCCTATCTGGTCTGAAACCTGAATATGAGTCTGCCAGACATCAGATTCTGACCAGTTCTTCCATCCCAACCATGAAAGACACCTTCCGCCGCTTACTAAACATCACATGTACGAATGCAACCACCAATTCTACCGTCTCACCTTCTGCCTTTGCAACAAGTACAAAGAAGGGATCTAATCAAAAGAGACCCTACTGTGAGCATTGTCATAAACTAGGACACACAGAGGATCGATGTTGGAAGAAGCATGGGAAACCAGCAACCACTCAAACGCCATCACACTCTGTGAATGTCTTTCAAACGGGTTCAGATCACCAAACCACTTCTCAGCCACAAGTGGTGCACATGTCTCCTGTAGAATATGAAGCCTATGTCAAATATCAAGAAGAAAAGAGAACTCCAGGTCCTACTGTCTGTGCCACTCGTGGTCCGAATCTAGGACCATGGGCGGTCGACTCCGCAGCCACAGATCATATGTGTGGTAACAAATATCTTCTCTCTTCTCTTACTTATTCAAATAATTTACCGAGTATTACCGTGGCTGATGGGAGCACAACCACTGCGAGTGGAATAGGGGAATCCCATCCTATTCCATCTCTATCCGTTGATTCCATTCTTTATGTTCCTCAAAGTTGTAACGCCCGGTTTTTCAGCCTGGAATTTACAAGATAATATCACTAGGGATCGTCCCATGATCCAAGCCAAGCGTTACCTATCCTGCAAAACCACATAAAATAAAGGGGTAAGCTATAAAGCTTAGTGAGTAACCTAATCACAGTATGACCTATATGGTCACACACGTTACAGGATCACCGTCCCTGTCAACTTCACAGTCCTATCCGACTCGTAATTCACACTGTGAAACTATCGTATTACCCGACGTCACTCGCTATACAGTATCATCCACTGATACTCACCATTAGACTGTCCCACACAGTTTTATCTTACATCGTCACGACTCACCTCTTTAGCTACTGTCACCTCTTTTATTTATTATTTGGTATTAATTTACCGTCACACGGTACACCCACTCATTTAACGGCTTTCTCATACAGGTATGGTCATAGTACATCTATGATTACCCCGTGTTTTATTAGTATATGGTAAATCATGCCATCCCCCGACATGTATTATATATAATTACTTATTCACTCTGCTCAGTATCATCTTGTGATACTTTCGGGCGTATAACTCGAACTCATCCTCACGATAACATGACTGTTTCCCACCCAAGTATTATTATAATACTTTAATTATACTGCTTTGTATTTTCCTTCAATAATTCCAACATGATGCTCCATGATTTATCAAGTAAAGAACGGCCAGGTAGAAGATTAGTTGGGGTGGCAGGATCCTTTCGGCATTTTAGCCTTTCGGAAAATCCAACAACCAGATCCCAAGTAATCGGCCTAGACACCGTCCTCGTAAGTAAACCAATCTGCATTACTTTTGGAATTATGAATTATAGGAAATAGTTTATTACATCCCTCGTATTTTATAGTTTAACACATATAAACTATTAGGGAGATACGATAGCGATTACTCACCTGAGATTGGCGTTTTCTCGGAGTCCTGTCGTATTTTCCGTTCCGAACCGCTGACAGTTCCCGAGCACCTCGTTGTTAGCTATCGCTCGTTTCTCACCTCCCATCGTCTTCCCTCAACGTATTTTCCTTACCAAAACACTCCTCTATATCGTATATGTGTTTGGTGTGTGTTGTGCCTCAAAATGAGGCTTGGAGCACCTATTTATAGGCCTCTGGACCCTCTTCGCGTCGCGACGGACCCCCCGGTCGCGACGTGACCATTACGTAAGCACTTACCTCATCGGGCACCTCTCTAGAAGCCTTTTTCGGCCTCGCGTCGCGAGCACTATTCACGTCGCGTCGCGAGCACTATTCACGCCGCCAGGTTACTATTCACTTTTTTTTTTTTTTTTTTTTTTTTTTTTTTTTTTTTTTAAACGGTTGTTACAAAAGTCCCTTCAACTTGCTGTCGGTCAGTCGACTCACAAAACAACAATCTTGCGCAATCACTTTTACACCTTATACTGTTTG
Organism: Cichorium intybus; assembly: GCA_023525715.1. NCBI lineage: Eukaryota > Viridiplantae > Streptophyta > Magnoliopsida > Asterales > Asteraceae > Cichorium > Cichorium intybus. Next base: position 14,547,509 of record CM042014.1, on the reverse strand, counting down.
TTTGCAGGATCTGGATACGGGGAGGATGATTGGAGACGGGATTGAGTCCCAGGGTCACTACTATCTGAGTAAACCAAAACCTACCATTGCTGCTGCCTCAACATCTCCTCACTACCTTCACCATCTTCACGGTCACCCCTCTCTATCTAAGTTGAAAAAGCTTGTTCCAAATCTACCTTCCAACACAATCATCGATTGTGAGTCATGCCAACTGGGAAAACATACTCGTAGTGTTTTTCCCCAAAAAGTCAACAGTAGAGTCGATTCTCCTTTTTGTCTTGTTCACACTGATATGTGGGGTCCTAGTCGTGTCAAATCTTCCTTAGGTTATCAGTATGTTGTTTCTTTTATTGACGATTATTCTCGATGTACTTGGATTTACTTAATGAAAAATCGTTCTGAGTTGTTTACTATTTTTCAATCCTTTTGTGCTGAAATAAAAACTCAATTCGGAGTCCAAATTCGTACATTGAGAAGTGATAATGCCCTTGAATATTTCTCTACCCAATTCACAAATTTCATGAATACCCAAGGCATGCTACATCAGTCCTCTTGCCCTCGAACCCCACAGCAAAATGGTATAGCCGAAAGGAAAAATAGACACCTGATTGAAACAGCCCGAACCCTCCTCTTACATGCCCATCTCCCACAAAAACTTTGGGCTGACACTGTCCTCACTGCATGCTACTACATTAATCGCATGCCCTCCACCGTTCTTGCCAATAAAATTCCCTTTTCTATCTTATACCCAAATCTTCCAGCTACTCAACTTCCACTTCGTCCTTTTGGCTGTGTGTGCTTTGTTCACTGTCTTGAACCGGGACGTGATAAACTTGCCCCTAAAGCCTACAAATGTGTTTTTCTCGGGTATTCTCGCCTTCAAAAGGGATACAAATGTTACTTTTCCTGTTCTCAACCGATACTTTATGTCGGCTGACGTTACCTTCTTTGAGCAACAAAACTACTTTTCATCTCCTCAACACGAGTCTTCCGATCTTGACCAGGTTCTTCCCATTCCTGTCTACCCTTCCGTGTCCTCCGAAAACACTGAAGAAAGTCAGCCCAGTCAGCCTCCTCCTCCACCTACAGACCCTCCTCTCCAAACATATCATCGCCGTCTCCCCCGCCATCATGCTCCCACATCAGATAGTGGTCCTCTCGGCTCAGATCCGTCAACAGTTGTTCCCCCTGTGCCTGATCCAACAGACAACGATAACGATGATCTTCCCATTGCACAGAGAAAAGGTACCCGTTCCACACTCAATCCTTATCCTGTGTATAACTATGTCTGTTATGATCGTCTCTCGTAACCGTACTCTGCTTGTGTTGCTAGTCTTGCATCTGTACAGATTCCAAGGACTACGGGGGAAGCCATGTCTCATACGGGTTGGCGCAAAGCCATGATTGCCGAAATGGAGGCTCTACACTCTAATCATACATGGGATTTAGTCCCCTTGCCTCCAGGGAAATCTAAAGTTGGGTGTCGCTGGATATTTACTCCCAAGGTCGGCCCGGATGGTAATCTGGATCGCCTCAAAGCTCGGCTTGTCGCCAAGGGCTATACTCAGATTTTCGGCCTTGACTATGGTGACACCTTCTCCCCGGTTGCCAAAATGACAAGTATTCGTATCCTCCTGTCCATGGCTGCTATCCGTGACTGGCCTCTTCATCAACTAGACATCAAAAACGCTTTCCTTCATGGCGATCTAGCAGAGGAAGTTTATATGGAGCAACCTCCGAGGTTTGTTGCTCAGGGGGAGTCCGGGTTGGTTTGCAAACTCAAGAAAGCTCTCTATGGTCTGAAACAATCCCCCAGGGCCTGGTTTGGGAGATTCAGTTCAGTAGTCAAAAGCTTTGGAATGAAACAAAGTAACGCAGACCATTCAGTCTTCTTTCGAACATATGGGACGAAAAATATTTATCTGGTTGTCTATGTTGACGACATAGTCATCACCGGAAATGATCTAACAGGAATACAAGAACTCAAAAATCACCTGTTCAGACAATTCCAGACCAAAGACATGGGAAAACTCAGATATTTTCTTGGTATTGAAGTGGCAAAATCAAAAGATGGGATCTCTATTTCTCAAAGAAAATATGCCCTGGATATTCTGGAAGAAGCTCATCTGACTGACTGCAAGCCGATAGACTCTCCGATGGACCCAAATGTGAAGCTCCTTCCTGATCAGGGGGATCCTCTAGAAGATCAAGGCAAATATCGAAGGCTGGTTGGTCGCCTTAACTATCTCACTGTTACTCGTCCAGATATTTCATTCGCAGTGAGCATAGTTAGCCAGTTTCTGAATTCTCCACGAGACACCCATTGGGAAGCTGCATTACGCATTCTGAAATACATCAAGGGTGCTCCAGGAAAAGGCCTCTTGTATGAAAACAAAGGGAATGAGGAAGTAAAGTGTTACTCAGATGCAAGTTATGATGGATGCCCATTCAGCCGAAGGTCAACATCAGGTTACTGCGTTCTTCTTGGAGGAAATCTAGTGTCATGGAAAAGTAAGAAGCAATCGGTGGTATCTCGATCTAGCGCAGAAGCCGAGTATCGCGCCATGGCTAATGCCACTTGTGAACTTGTTTGGGTCAAGAGATTACTGAAAGAGTTAAAGTTTGGTAATGTCACTCCAATGACTCTTATATGTGATAACCAGGCAGCCCTACATATTGCTTCGAATCCCGTCTTTCATGAAAGAACCAAACACATAGAGACTGACTGTCACTTTGTACGAGACAAACTTATGGATGGCACTATCGTGACAAAGTTCGTGGTCTCCAATGAACAGTTGGCTGATGTCTTTACCAAAAGTCTTAGAGGACCTCGAATAGACTACATGTGCAACAAGCTTGGAGCCTACGACATATATGCTCCAGCTTGAGGGGGAGTGTTAAATATCATTCTCGGTGAGCCCTAGGGATTAGGGTTTGACGGCTGGCCCACCTAGTGTGTAGGGCCCTTTAGGGTTGTATTTTATGTATATATATAGATTGTATTTCCCTTTGTAAATGGATCACGTGAATTGAATTACAGATTTCATTCCATAAACTTTCACAGTCTTCAAACATTACATACATATATACCTGACTTTCTAACAAGAAGTTAACAACTAGCATAACTAACTTGTCTAACAAACAAATGAGCATGTGACTTATTAAAGAGAGTAAAAGCTAACAAAAATTTTATTCTTTAACAGAAAAGGTATAAGTTGAGGCTTCAATCCTCCAGACTAGGGTGTTTAAAAAACCAAACCGAAAGCAAAAACCAAAAATTCATGACTCAAATATTGAATCGTTTCCAAAAATGAACAGTTTGATTTTTTATTTTTACATGAACATGAGTATATACTTTGGAATTTCAATAGTCCTTTTAGCTGGTTTGAATATCTTTTCTTTCTTTTGAATTGTAACCGGACTGAACCAAAATGTCCAAGAGACCCCATTTTTGTATAAATTTGAATGATTAGGGGGTTATTTTTTTCTCATTAAGCAGTGTGTGTGTGTGTGTGTGTGTGTGTGTGTGTGTGTGTGTGAGACTTGTTTGACTTTGACTTCTGACAGACTGACTATTTTGACCTTCGAGACTCCCATCACACCCTTTCAGCTAAAACCAAATAAAATGTTGGTTTTGTTAAGAATATAACACAACGAATAAGACTATATACACAAAAGCAATAAACAATAATACAAAATGAAGAAGAAAAAAATGATAGAACATGATTTAATTGATTTCTCATAATAGGAACCAGCTTTTGAAAGACAATTTAGTAAATAAAAATTTAGAATGCTGACAAAAATACAAGCAACCTTAATGTTGTTATAACAAGATTAGTATAATCACCCCTGCCTTCTTTTGTCAATGTGGTTAACCCTAATTTAATTATTAAGATCCACAACACCCTGATTTTTGAGCACCTTCAGAAGACCCTGCTCCTTGCCCTTGTTGATTAATCTTAATCGTCTGTGGCTGAAATTATAAAATTATAAAATTATAAAGTCAAATATGAAGTCAAACTGATAAATAAAAACATACCTCAGCCTTTGTGTCGGTTTCAGCAAGTCTTTGTTTTATATCCCTTCCTATAGAGAAGAACACCTCCTCCACATTCATATTTGTTTTTGCACTCTGTTAAAAGTTTTATTTTTTAATAAACAATCTCAATAAAAGAAATGATTGAATGTATAACTTTTACTTACAGTCTCAAAGAATTTGATGCCATACTCGTCTGCAAGTGCCTGACCCTTTGAGGTGGGAACAGCCTAAAGTTTGAAAGTACAATGTTATAATAGAGAGAAATGAAGTGGGATGCTATAATTAACAAATAAATGAAAGTACATTGCTATTAGAGAAAGAAATAACAGACCCTTTTGCTTTCATCCATGTCAGCTTTGTTCCCAACCAGTATCTTGTTTACGTTATCAGATGCATGTTGTTCTATGTTACGGATCCAATTCCTGATGTCTAAACATATATATTTTTTATTTTAATTTCTTAAAAGAAAATTAAATATGAAGATGAGAGGCAAGTGATTACTGTTAAATGATGATTCATCAGTTACATCATACACCAACAGAATACCCATGGCCCCACGGTAATAAGCTGCAAAATACCAAAATTAGAAAAGAAATAAACCATTTTAAAATCTAACAGAAGATCAATAAAATATAATGAGGAAAATTACCGGTTGTAATTGTCCTGAATCGCTCCTGACCAGCAGTGTCCCAAATTTGAAGTTTGATTCGTTTTCCATCAAGCTCGATTGTCCTAATTTTAAAATCAATACTGTAGGAGAAAAATATATGTTTTAGGATATGATAAGATACTTCTTGAAATCATTGTATCATTACAAGTAATGAGAAAATAAGAATTTGAATATACGAACCCAATAGTTGTAATGAAGCTAGTGGTGAAGGAACCATCTGAAAATCGTAAAAGGAGACAACTCTTACCAACACCTGCAACAATTGTGAAAAAAGATGATCATATGAATGACTGATAACTAAAAGCAGCAATCTAAAATGTGATGTTAGAAGAAGGTTTAAATTTCCAAAATTAAAAATATGGAATCCAACGATAGGTGACTGTGGGAATTGGGAAATGGGAATGGTAGGAAAGAGGGAGCCTACAGGATATTCTTTTGCAGGTTTATACAACCAGTATAGCACAATTACGCGAGATTTTCTAAATAATTGTTTCGAAATACGGCCCTAATAAGAAGCATCGATCATAAAAATGTGCATCTTCTGTGTTTTTCCTGCCATCGCAATTGGAATAAAGGAAAACTGAGAGATCTCGTTCTCACTATAAAAATTCCTCAATAATTCGAGGCAATCGGTCAAAAAGTCACACACGCGGAGAGAAACAAGTAAAGGGGGATCACAAGAAAAAGAAAAGGTGAAAGGGAAAAGAACAAAATGATACGTACCACTGTCGCCAATTAGAAGGAGCTTTATGAGGTAATCGTAATCCGCTCGAGCTCTAGCTGGTGGAGCCGCCATTTTGCTTGATTTAAATTAAACAGATTGAGCAAAAACCCTAGGAAACTGGCAACTTCTCCTGATTTTCTTCCTCTGATCATACACAAATTGGGGGGAAATCAAAACAATAACATTGGGGAAAATACATTTAGAAATAGAGATTTGTATGTACGTTTACCAGATCAGAGGGAGAAGAGAAAGAGATCTAACACATGTGTGAGACGAAGATGAGAAGCCTCTCTAGACGTCAGCAGTCGTCGGCCGTTCAAATATGATTTTATATGTTTTCCCCATCATTTTTACCTCGCCCGTAGATTTACACCCCCGTTCCGATTTTGCCACGTCTTGTGGTATTGAATCTAATTACTCTTTGAAATTTAGAAGTATTAAACAGTGATGATAAAGTTTTGTGTCTATATGCTTTGATGTAATTAAAAAAAAATAGAAAAAATTTTCATTGTTTAATAACAAAATTTAGTAATCGAGTCGGCGAATCGTCCAAATTAACAACTCAATTGTTATATTCATGAACATATTGTCTTTGTTGTTTTAATCTCTTCCATCTTTTTATAAAGAATCTTAGAATCAAACCAAACACCCAAAAAAACCAATCTTAAAATTAAAATAAAAAGCAAACCAACAACACAACCTCTTTTCATAGGCTATACCTCGATTTTCTTCCTTATCCAACCCACATCTCTTACGCAGTTTTAGTACGGAGAGAAACGAAAAGAAAAGAAAACAATGAGAGAAAAGAAAAGAAAATTATATTTTCGTGTTCTCGAATCGAAATAAAATTAAAGGAAAGAAATATTTTTTTGTGTTCCCGAGTGGAAAATAAGAGAAAACAGATATAAAATTAAGTGTTATTTTTAACGATCATTTACTTTCTCTCCAAATCCTTCCAAATCGGAAGGAAATTTGGATGAAATATTATCTCTCATCTTCCATTCTCTTTTTTCCACTTCTTTCCGTAAAAAAAAAACTCAGGAACATAAAAAATTTATTTTTCCTTTCACTTTCATTCACTTTTCTCCCTTTCTCTCCTTAAATGAGACTCAATAACACAACGTTAATTCCTTCAACTTACGGTGTAAGACACATACCCCTACCCTCACCAACCATTCATTCTATATGTTATCTCTACCTACTTAAGATAGAGTGTTGAGTGTTTTCGTGTGGGAATTTTGTATTTGTCATGATCTTAAAGATTGACAACCCAAGGGAGTCGATCATACCTTTGTGGCATCTCAAGATACACTAGGAGGTCCTCTTTAGTACATGAGAGGGTCGATTATTACTTCGTGCAAATATCAGAAAACAATGCAACTGTATTACCTCAAATACGCTCTAATCAAAAGAACCAGATTTAACTACACACTCCAAATGAAAGTGATAGAACTTCTTATATTTTCCATATTATAGCTTTCGTACTATAATACCTCTTATATCTTCTAGACTATATCATATCGTCCTATGTTTGAAATATGGAGATTTTCTAAAGCAGTTAGGACTACATATTCTATTATATCAGAACAGGAATATATTCATTTGTACACATTTATACATTTTACTATTGAATCAATAAATTTCTTTTCTAGCTATTTAAATATAGTCTCTCCTCTAGCAATTATTGGACATTCTAAAGATCTTGTGTACATACAATTATCTTTTTCTAGGTTATGCTTAATCACATTATCTACTAATTCTAGCACTTATTGATTTTAGTCTGACATCTCTCGTAATAAACCAAACACATTGGACTAAGGGCCTCGGTGGGATATCTCCCACCCACATAGTGATTCGCAAAGTCGTTTATACTATGGGGCTTGATGAAATATCTCTTGAAACTGGTGATATCATTTGATGGTTTATATGGGGGACCTCCGAATCGTCGCCTCTCGGACCTCCGAATCGCCGTCTTCCTCAACCGATAGCACCACCGTCGAGGGTCAGCAGCTTTGCCCCTCCGGTTGCCTTCATCAAAGAGCGATGTGTAAAGCGGGTCGATTTCATATACGATATCTGAAAATCCAGTCGCTCGTCGGCCTGGAAAAAAATTGAGCCTCGATTAGGGATTGAATCGCAAAGAAGAAGACGTGGGAGTGATTCAACAGGCAAAATTTTTTGTTCTTTACTGTAAAACTCATTCTTCTTTTTTTACTGTAAAAATCATTCTTCTTGTTTCATTCTCCAATAATGTTAAAAATCATTCTTCTTCTTTCATTATCTAAGAATGTTACTGTAAAGGCATTCTTGCGTCATTTTAGTGGTTTGTGTTTTGTTAAGTCTATTCTCTGAGAATGAGTGTTTTTTTATTGGTGTGTGTTTTGGTAAGTCCATTATTTGAAAATGAGTGTTAGTTTTTATTGGTTTGTGTTTTGGTAAGCCTGTTCTAGGAGAATAGTACGTTTTTTTGTCACAAGTAAGTCCATTCTCTTAGAATGGTTCAAGAAATTTGATGTATTCTCAAGGAATTCGAAGATATTGTAATTAATTTAAAAACCCACAAACTATTCTTTGACAAAAAAACGTAATATTCTCCTAAAATGGGCTTACAAAAATACAAACCAATAAAAAAAACTAACACCCATTCTTAGAGAATGGACTTACCAAAAACACAAACCAATAAAAACTAACACCGATTCTCGGAGAATGGACTTACCAAAATACAAACCAATAAAGCCTAACATCCATTCTCAGATAATGTGATACTAAAAGCCCCTGTGTATCCGCCTCTCAGTCGTTCATCAATGTCTCTCTTGAACCCTCTGATTCTCTTTGTCACTCGGTCGATTAACGCACACACACACCAAATCGGTGACCAAAGTCTCGTTCCCGACCAACAGCGTCGGCGACGATCATCATCGAAGGGAATTGGGGATTTTTACTCTTTTACCCTTAACCGGGGTTTTGCATTTAAAAACACGCGTATTGTTACGCTTTTAATTAAAAAACGGAAATATTAACGGCCATTGATTTTATTGATCAAATGGTCTACATTGAGTCTTACATTAACACAATATTTAAGAATTTCATTTAATACTATATATATATATATATATATATATATATATATATATATATATATATATATATATATATATATATATATATATATATATATATATAGAGAGAGAGAGAGAGAGAGAGAGAGAGAGAAGTAGGTTCCATTGAAAATGAAAATTATGTTGAGAATGCGAGAATCAATCTTAGCCACATATTTTTTTTCTTGCCGCTCTAATGCTTTGGCGCCGTCGGAGCGTTGACGCTCTAACGACGAGATATATATTATTATTCATATATGATTTTCACCACCACTTCCACCTGCACCACTTTCGTTACCACCACCACCGTCGTCGCCGCCACCACCACCGCTGTCGCCGCCATCTCTACCACCACCGTTGCCGCTGCCACCTTCCCCAACGCCACCACCACCAACCACCACCACCGCTATTGCCAACGCCGCCACCTCCCCCACCACCGCCGCTACCACCTTTACCACCACCTCCACCATCGCTACCACCACCCACCGCCACCACTACCACCTCCATCACCGCCGCCACCACCACCACCCACCTCCACCAACACCACCACCCCACGAACACCGTCGCCACCATCACCACCATCATCGCCACCCTCTATCGCCATCACCATCATCATCGCCACCCTCTACCACCATTCCGACCAACACAACCATATATGTATATTTATATATGTTTATTCATATATGATTATATGAATAATCATATATGAATATACCCATTCATATATGAATAAATCATATACGAAAAAAAACCCAGCTCGTCGTCGTGGAGCGGCGCGCGTTAGCGCTTGCGCATCTAGTGGCCCAGATTCATTCTCACGTTCTCAAAATTATTTTCATTCTCAATGGAACCATCCCATATATATATATATATATATATATATATATATATATATATATATATATATATATATATATATATATATATATATATATATATATATATATATATATATATATATATATATATATATATATATATATATATATATATATATATATATATATATATATATATATATATATATATATCTTTTTACTTATACGTAAATGAGGAGGGCTTAAACATCGCCATATTACGCTATGTTTTGCCTCCCCCTCCTCCAATAGGAGTTGCCGCCGTTTTCTTCCTTGACGCCACCTCCTCACGTCTCTAGCAGCTTATCGCCAGAGACGTTTCTTGTTGGCCGCCACCTACTCCGTGCCTGCCTGTTTCACCGTATAGGCATCTATTTTCCCCCTTCGTGTGAGACACCCACCATTACACTGCCGCACCTCTTTTCTCTTTAACCCATGTTTCTTGGTTTTCATTTATCAATTATTGTATCCCTCTTCTTCTTTCTATTCTTTTTTCTCTTCTGTAGAAGAACTCTCGTCAACTGTTGCACCAATGTTTCCTACGGTGTATCTCAGGAAGGTTTTGGGATGATGAGATGGGACCTTTCTAGGGTAATTTGAAACCAAATTGCTAGGGTTATTCAAGAAATCTCAGGAGTTAGGGTTCTCGAATATTTACTCTGTATATTGCAGTGGAAAAAAGAGAACGAGGAGGTTGAAGAATAAGCGTCAAAAGATGAGATAGACATACAATCCATGAACTCGGTTGGTTTTCATGCTTTACGGTACCTAATTTCCTTTCTTCATTACTGATTTGGTCTAAATTCTGATACCCATTTTGATAATTTGTTTATTAACCATACAAAGTTAATTAGATGGGTGATTATTCTACTCTACCCTCTACCATCGATAGTTACCGCGCAACTTCTTGCTTCCATACAAACCATCTACTATAATGTATTGACTTTCTTCAGTTCTCCTATAAAAAGAATTGGTCAAAAGTTGGTCAAGTGAACGAGGAATATGGGTAGGCACTTTCTTTCCCTGCACTTGAGGTGCACCTTTAATGCCTTTTTGCCCCATATACTTTCAAATGTACTTACATACATACAACATATACAAACCTATAAATTTATACGTATGTCTACATTTTCTTTTGCAGAGGTCTTTGTAAGTTTAATCTTCTTTTATCTTGCAATTAAATCATTGGGCATTTTCTATTTCACAATTATAAGTTTAATCTTCTTTTATCTTGCTTTGGGTTGATTCAAAATCTGGCAAAGTTGTATTGAGGGAATTTTTTGTATTTATGCACCTGGTGATCAATGAGAGGTTAAAAAGATCATATCAATTGGAGGTATTTATCTTGAAGTGTTTGAATAAAGAACAGACCATTATCCACAAGGTTAAATAGCCGTACCTTAGTCAAAAGTAGATTAAACTAGCCAAGGAAATGTGTCTACATATGGTAAGAACAGGCATTTCACTGGTCTGCTGATTCTGTGGTTCCTTTATCTCATATCAGGTAGATTTCTCCACTATTCACTTAACTTATTGAGGGATTTCAGTTTTATGGGCATGTTTTAGTTTTTTTGTTAATTGGTGAAACTGGAAGTTGAAATATAGGAATGGAGTGATTAGTAGTGCAATGTTTATTTTTCTTTTTGTTTTTTTGTTTCCCATTTTTCAAAAATTAGACTTCGGTAGGTGGGAAAAAGAAGTGTGTGTATTCAATTGTTGATCTGTAGTAAAAAAAATTACTCTCTACTACCTTTTTTAATTTTAAGACATACTGTTTGACTTCTAAAATAAAAAACCTAGAAGAGTTAATTTATATAAGTATCGTTTTAGTTTCTTGTTTCGCTGTGTGCAAGTATTTAATTTTGAACTGTGTTGTTATTCATAGGTGTTGAGGTTAATCCTAATGAAAGCCTTAAAGTCATAGTGCGAACTTTTCGAGCTCCTTTGCATCTCTCATCAGAGGTAAAACTTTAAATTATTTTGGATCTTAGGTTGTTTACGATGAATCTATACTTTAAATCTGAAATTGATTTTTGTGTTTAGTTAATTATTATTCTGAAGTTATTAAGGATTCGTCTTCATGAATTAATATACTTGATCTTGGGAAAGAGATTTTGCACTTTAGCTTTTGATACCTTTTCAATATTTCAACCAAAAATCAAGTTCGTCAATACCCTTTTCAAGCTTTGAAAATAATCATCAAGTTTTTTATGCGAAAAGATTTGAAGAAAAAATTAATTTCTTTGATGCCACTATCAAGATTTGAAGCAAAAAAATCAAGGTTTTTGATACACTTATCAATACTCGAAGCAAAAAAATCAAGTTCTTTATCCTTTTCAAGCTTTGCAAAATATCATATTTTTATACCGTTTTCAAGATTTGAAGCCAATATTAAATTCTTTGATACCACTATCAATATTTGAAGCAAAAGTGAAGTTTTTTGCCAATCTTTTTCAACAACCAGTTCTTCAAGATTACTATGGTTTATGTTTTTTTCTACATATAGGAGGGAGAAAGATCTGTTAGAGCCAAAGCGACTAGAGTCCTACTTATTTCTTGTTTATGAACGAGAAAAGAGCTGCTCTAATTACTGAAAACAAGAGTATGGTGGACGTAATTTGAGTATGAGCATTGTTATGAATAAATGAGTTTGATTCATATTTTAGTGTTAGTAAATTGATCAGGTGGAGAAGACTGGAAGAACAAGACAGGCAAGCAAAAATGCTAAGGAAAAAGTTGAGTTTTTGCAAGTTTTAAAGTGGAAAGCTTTGCAATTCCTAAAAAAACAAATACAAAAATTGTCCTATTTATAATTAATTTTTGGTGTTTTGTGTTGTAGAGGAGGTACTAGCAGAAGAGGCTAAAAAATGCTTCAACATTCGATAGCAGTGAATGCAACTGTTTAACTTATATATGTTAGAGCCTTATGCTATCAATTCTTTTCTTATTAAGGCATTCTACTTTGAAAAACTTGCCCTTTTATAACATTGTACTTTCAATTTAACTTTATCCATGGGCCGTGCTTAGCACGGCCCTTAAAACCGCCTAGTATATATATA